>CM031238.1:792473748-792562089 GCA_018340775.1 Taxus wallichiana var. yunnanensis | reverse complement strand
TACGTATTGCTAGCTCCAAGCCCTATCAAAGGAGAAGTCAGAGAGATCAATCATGAGTTAAAGCACTAATGAATAGAGTATCATCAAGATTCTTTGCTTGTCATTTCAAGGTCCTAATTTGATTGATGAATCCAGTAATGGAGAGAGAACCATATAGCTCAAGAGGCTTTAAGTACTGGAGAAGGCCATAGAAGAACCTTCGCTATTCCTTCCACTTCATCCCTTTCAAACCACTAATGTTGAAGAATAATTTGAGCATTGAAAATTTATGTTTGAAGATGAGGAGAACCATGGTGAGCAATTTTTTAAATCGGGAGGACACCATGGAGGAGGTTAAACACATGCAAAGAGACAACAAGGAGGTAGATTATCTTCTCGACTTGGATGATTTCTTTTCATGGAGAAGATCCCATGGAGATCACATAATTTTATCCTCCGTCATCAATCTTCTAAGTACATGAGCCTCACTACCATGAAGGAGAGCATTCAAGGATAGCAGAAGCTTGCATTTCATAACAACCCTCCGAAACAAGGTCAGAAGAAGAAAATATTCCATGTTCTTCACAAGAGGAGGAAAGGAAAGAACAAGAGGGATGCATCATCATCTTCCACACCATCCATCCAGAAGATCTTCTAGAAGACTCCATTCTTGGAGTTAAATATCAAAACAGTCTGGGAAAATTCAAAGGATGCGACTCTGCCTTAATCAGTACTTGGCTTCATCGAGCCAAGGAAAATCTCAAACCTGCTGTCATGCTTAATTTTGAGCATGAGGATGAGTATCAAAGTACGAGGATCAGTCAGAATGCCTATTCAATCCAAATACGAGCAAATAAAAGAGATATTTGTCTTGTTTCTAGTTGACACCTTGATGATTTGGGTGGAGGATTAGCTTATAGTCACTTTTTCACTCATGTAAGCATCCATATTCACTGTCAAATCATTTTCATGGCTTCCCTTCTTGAGAAAAGGAAGCTACTTCTCCCCGCTAATCATAGGATTTGTTTGAGCCCTCTTTCTCTATGGTTAAAATAGAGTAGGTAGGTTGGCTTTTAGTAGAAGAAGTGCTTGTGCACACTCTGCATATCCCACTTGGGATGTGTATGATTTCTAATTTTATACATAGTGTGTCAGGTGTTTATCAAGCTTCTTGTACAAACTCATTGAAAATGGCATTTAGAGAGATCTACACCCAATTTGCTGGTGGTTCACGAATTGGCCCAGTGGATCAAATTTTCAAATTTCAAATCAGATTTGTGTTTTCCATGTAGATTCCATGCCCAATGGAAGCTTAAACCCCACTGATCTTTTCATCTAGCAGGCAGATGTCCCCTATGAGTTGGTAAATTGTTATCTAAAATAAGCTCATGTTTATTTTTGGTTAATCGCACTCATTTTCCCTCCTTTAGTGCTTTAATCCAATTTTTTAGATATTCTAAACACTTAAGGTTTCCTAAAAAATTTCCATCAAACAAGAAAATAATTACCCTTTCTAAAAATATAAAGAAGTCCTTTAACTCCTTAAATTTCAAGTTATAAGTCGACGGGCCTTGGAAGGTATTTTTTCCCAAAAGTGGGCCAGCAGGAGTTTTAAAGGATTTTTTCCAATGCGGAGAGGCAGGGTGATAGAAGATTTTGACACTTTTGCCCAAGCTTGAAAGTGTGGGCCAGGTGGCCAAAAACAGGAATATTTTCGCCTGTAAATTTGGACGGGCCCGGTGAGGCTGCGGGGAGTTTTGAGCTTTTGTGCTTTACTCTCTGCAAATAGGGCTCAAAGTGAATTTTGGGCCCACAAGCCCACACAGGATCTTAAGCCAAATGAATAAAAATGTGTAAGGCTACAAAGGGACATATTGCCATGGTGAAAATTCAAAGCGGATGGCTGGGTCATCGTGAGGCAATTTGAAATTTTGTCTCGAGAAGGCGTAAAGTGAAAAATGAGCCGCACCTTCGCCGATGCCCAAAGAGCCACATGGTAAGCCTCAATTGCATGTGGGGCCACAGTGGGCCTTTGGAGTGAATTTTTTCCCAAATGGAAAAAATAGACTCGTTGGGCCCGAAAGTAATTTTGCAAAATGTGAATTATGGGGTCATGCGGGAAAATTTTCAGCATTTTGCATTTTTGTGTCAAAGGGCACAAAGTGAGTTTCAGTGGAGAATCTGTTCTTCTCACTAGTTTTCATCATTTTTATACGGACCCGACCCAAATATTTGAATGAACAAATCTTTTCGATGCAAAGGTTTTTAAAATTTAACAAATTTGGCACCGTTGAAAGGTATCAACCTCATCTACGCTATAGGAGCCTAAACCTTAATTTTGCCGAGGTTAGGTGGGTGAAAATGGGAAAACATCTTTCAGCCACTAATGCAGAATTTAATTCCTTCAACTACTAGATCTAATTTGATTCGATCTATCGTTATTCCTTCTTTGACACGCCTTAATGTACATGGGGAACCATATTTGTGAGATAGTTGGAAAATTTGCGTAAGCATTGATTGTTGGTAGTTGAATTTTTTGAGAAGAGTTGAGTTTCTCTTCCCTCTCTCTAATTTTCATTCTATATATTGTAACACTTCTCATTTTACGAAAGAAGACACATTCTAGGTGTAGGGATACTTTGTCAAATTTGTTTCCTGACTCCATTTGAGTTGTAAACCTTCTCCTATGCCTGATAAGTGGATTTTTGCCTATGAGCAAAGAATGTAATGGTCTGTGCACCCATATAGAACAATAAAATATGTTTTTGTGGTGTTTCTTCAACCCTTTGCATTGTTTTGTTGTTTTTTCATGCCTCTCCCTTTCAAATCTATTCTTTGTGCTTGTATTTCACATTTTGGAGTGTAGGTGTTGTGTTTCATGGAGTTTTGATCATGGATTTGGATCTGGTTTGTGTCACTTGTGTCAAGCTTTCCCATCTTCCTTTTCCTCTGTTTCATCCTCCCTCAATAGAGTATCTCACACTTCCTTTTCTTCTCGGTGTATCACCACCTGCAGGTAGCTCTTTTCACCCTCTCCATTTCTCTATGTCTCCTTGGAATGATTAGATTAGGATTAGTTAGATTATTCCTGCACTGGAGTAGCTTGTGGCAGGTATATTAAGAAGCAAGAACCAGCTTTCTCCGGAGGTCCATCTCAAGTTTTGTAAGTCCCATAGCTTGAGATATGGTCCCATGTTGTGTAATCACACCGAATGTCCCATCTCACATGACCAAGCCATTCGGGGTGATGTGATTCTCGCACTAACAAATATGACTTATCCTTTTGTTTCCCCTTGCCTTGCACATTCTTCTCTTGCACATGGGCTATTACAATAGGTACTTGAGTTTATCTAGAAGGTGGATTGGGATGACCTTGTACATTGGGGGTTGCACTTTGATTTCTAACACCTTGTGGAGTGATGGAGGGTTGTGGATCACTTTAATTTGATGATTTTTCCTCTCCAATGTTGCTTTTTTTGGACCATGTGTTAGCAAACACCCCTAAAAAGGAGGTTGATTAACTCCAAAGAATTCTTATATATATGGGCAAGCATGCACTACCATTACCTTTATGTTTAGAGGCACAAATACACTCTCCAGGTGTAGGAGAAGGTTTTCAACTCAAAATAGAGTCAAGAAAAAAAATGACAGAGTTTACCTATGCCCATAATGTCTCTCCTTCTCAAATGAGAATTTTTACCATATATAGAAGTTTTGAGCCATGAAAAAATAGAGAGAAAGGAGGAAAATAAACCCTTTTTTTATAATTAAGCCACCCACCATTAATTCCTATAAATATGCCTATAATATGTCAAATCTGCCTCTCATGTCTACTTTGGCATGTTGAAGAAGGAAGAATGACAGATCGAATCAAATCGTATTCTGCATTAATGGCCTAAAATATGTTTTCCTATTTTTATCCACGAACACCTGCTAAAAATAATATTTTATGCTTCCATGGCGTAGAGGAGGACAAGATCTTTCAACGGTGCCAAATTTGTTGGGTTTTGAGTAATCTGGATCGAAATATGTGTCCGTTTGAATATTTGAGTCGGATTCATAAACAAAAGGTGAAAAATAGTTAGCAAAACGGGTCCATGGGCTTGAAACTCACTATGTGCCTTTTGGCACTAGAATACTAAAATGCAAAATTTGCCCCACACCCCGTAATTCACTTTTGGAAAAAAATCATCTTGGGCCTAATGGTTCACAATTTCCATTCTGGGCCAAAAATTACCCAAGGCCCGTGAACCCGCATTTAATTTAGGAAACTTTGACACATGGCTCCCTAGGTGTCACCTGAGGCATGGCTCATTTTTCACTTTACACCTTCTTTGGGAAAAAGTTCAAATTGCTCCATGACCTTCTCTCGCCCCCTTTGACTTTTCAATGTGGACATGTGTTCCTTTGCTGGCCTTAGGAATTTTTCTTTATTTGGCTTTAAGATCACCCACGATCTTGGGGTCAAGAATTCACTTCTGCACCCTATGTGCAAAAAGCGCAAAAGTTCCAAAACTCCCCTTGCACTCCACTCGACCTGAAATTTACTTGGAAAAATTCTTCTCTTCGGCCCCGCAACTACAATTTTTTTTAGTCCAATAGGTGAAAAGTCTAAATATCTCCCACTACCTCACCTCTCCACATTGGCAAAAATCCTTAAAAACTCTTGTCGATCTACCGCTTTTGGGAAAATACCTTAAGAGGCCCACGACGCATATCTGTAATATATGAGGAGTTAAAAGGCCTTATTTCTATTTTTGGAAAGGGGACGAAATTTATCCTGATGAAATGTTTTCAGGGAACTCAAGTTCTTAGAATATCTAAAAATTGGATTGAAGCACTAAAGGAGGGAAAATGGGTGCACTAACCAAAAATAAGCATTAGCTTATTTTGGATAAGAATTACACCTCTCATGGATTGAATCATCATTACAATTTCAGAATTTAAAGCTTTAAGGAAGTATAGGAAAGAACCTTTAGCTGTTGGTCTCACTGAGAATGGAATCCTATCTCACGTCCTCTAAAATCTAAAGTTGAAATCACCAACTCTTCATTAGGATCCTCTTGATTGTTGTCAATTTTTCCAATAAAGATAGATTATCCCCTTTTCTCCAAATTGATTTTGGATAGTCAGGCATAAATTATCCCACCTCTAGATAGACAATGCTATGAGGCTCTTAAACCATTGCAATGTTTTTCCTTTAAAATATGAAGCCAACAACTTGACCATAATATCCATTTCAAATTTCAGAATTGCATGCACATTTGCAATGTCCTCGGATATGATCAATTGAGGTCATCTAGTTATCTCTAGTAAAATATGGAATGTTCTTCATTAACTGCAATCGGAACTAGATTTTGCACATTGAGAGTCACGAGCTACTTCCAATGAATTTTGCTGAGGTATTGGGTTGCGCCATCCCGATCACCAAGGACTCTTGTTGATTGAAGGAAAGGTCTATCAGATGGAGGTGTTGAAAAAGGTCATTTGGTGGAGATGGAGACCTTTGAGTTATTCTCCCTCTCCTTTCTCTTTCTAGGGATAAATTCAGATAGACAAATGATCCTTCTTCTATTGTTCTTAACCTTTTCTAATTTCTTCTCATGAATCTCCCATGTTTGACCGCTAAAAATAGTGGATTATACCTTTTCGGAGACACCGGATGTGTAGTTTCGAGCTTCTTACAAACTAGGAAATTACAACAAGTGCACATCAATCTTGCTGCAATAAAAATGAAGACCTCTTAGTCTAACCGAGCATGTCGGAAATATTGGTATTGAATCACAACACCCCCGAATTTATACAACTCGATGGGCTTGAGACTCTAAGTGATTACATAACATGGAGCATCTCTTAAAGTGTGGGACTTTGAATCGAGAGAACTCTCTCGGGTGAAGGCCGGTTCCTATTCCTCTATTCAGTGCACAAATACATATTAAAAGGATCTACTCTAAAACCTACTCTAACTTGCCAAGGAGACAAAGTTGAGAAAGATGTAAGAAAATAAACCTTAACTAACAAAGGTGATGCACCAAAGGAATGTTGAACACCTACTTTGAAATTAAACACAAAACATTAAAACTATAACACAACCAAGTTATCTTTCAAAGTGCACCCTATAGAGAGATGACTACAGTGTTCTAAGATTGCAAATTTTATCTCTCTTTTTTGCAAATAAAATGGAAACACCTCAGTCCTGTGGGTATACCTATTTTGAGATGAGTCTCTGGTATCAAGGCCGGTTCCTTATTGATGTATCCTAAACTGATTATCTAGAGTTTAAGGGTAAAATATGACTATACAAAAATGAAATTAAACCGAGGTGATACACTAAACTTGTATGAAGTCTTTGACTAAGTACATGCATAATTGATATGGAATGAGTTTATGATGCACAAACCAACAATTCTCTAAAGATAATTAACGGTAAACACTTTGATGTATTGAGGGATAAAATCACAACAATACTCTAAAATTACACATACACATTAACATCATGTAAAAATTACTGAATTTGAAACAGGGTAAGATGATTAATTAGGGAATTAAACATTCACATGATAAATGGAAACATACACAAGACTACAAATAATTGGAAAGGTAGAAAATTCTTCACATTCAAAGGGAAAAAATGGCAAGTAAAATTGCTTCAAGAAATCATGTATCTAAAAGTCCTCTTCAAATTTTTTTTTTTGTGCTTTGCCAAGGCACACAATTTATATAGAAACTATTTCCCACCCTTCCTAAAAATAGGATAAAATTGTACTTACGCCCCATGCATCCTATTTTTATCATTTATTTAATAATAAATAAAGGAATAAAATAAAGCAAAATAATACAAACAGGCATTAATAGCCTTTGATAACATCACATTCAAACTACAATCGACTGCTTCTATTTTTAAGAAAATCATGGGTGAATAATTTACTAATAATAAATCTTGGTTGATGAGAAAGTCTCGCACTCAGGCATGAATTATGTCCTTTCCTTATTGATGTCATCCCGTTGTGAAGGTACGCAAAACTAACTCCCTATGAGTGAGCAAAATTAATTACATTAATTGTAATACTTTGTAAAATAATTCATCCACACATCCGCTTTATGGGGACCACCTCCAAGCTTAGGGTCATGTGATGTTGACATTCCTTGTCTTCTAGTGGTCACATGAATAACATAAAGTAATTCATCTACAACTCTTCCAATAGTGGGGACAACCTGTGATTGTGAGCACTTGTATTCACTGGGTTTGGCCACTCTTGTGGACTTAGCATATTACCATGATTCAATGATTTTGGCCCTCAGATACACACATGGCATACTATATGGTCTCGCCACCTTTTATTATCACTTCCTCGCAATTTCTTGTTGGCTTTGCATTTTGAAGAGACTAGGGTTTAGAATTTACCTTTTTCGGTGATCAATGTTGAAATTCATGTTTGTCGGCCCCCTTTGATCATTTGGGACATAGACTATGGTTAGAATTTTAAAATTTGATTTTGGTTTTAAACATGGGGTCATGGCCCCCTCGTGATGCTGACTCACCCATCTATATGCTTTATCGTTTCATCTTAACTCGGTTTGAGTTAACTATAACCCCGAGTATGCATTGATAAATGAAAACCAGCGTTGTTTGTTTGATCTTCCGACATGCTTTATCTCTCGTCATCGAAATATTAATATTTGATTAAGGTTTCGATTTGCATTGAAATAGGTAGTGGTACCGTAACAATGGTGGTTTAGCTTTCAAAGTTGGTGAACATTTTTAATGATTGATCTCTCTCCATTGAATCTTAGGCCATTGATCTTTGACTAGTGGTTAGGGTTTCGACCTAGATTTTGGTAGTAATGGCATCTAACCATGATGGTTTGCTTTGAACTTAGGGATCAATCCCTGAGTGTTGATCTTGGTACTTTTCCTTCTCTACCTTTGATTCTCTGACTGTGGTTGAGTTTCATTTAATTCATGTCTCCTGCTTTGCAAGGTAAAGATCACTTAACCCTAATGATCACTCATTTTGGATTTTTAGCCTACAGGTGAAGCCTTGGCAAATTTTTGGCTTGACGCCATTGTTGAAGTTTTTTGAACTTGGATCCCCTGTGAAAATGGCTCTTTGTTCTCTCGGGCATCTGTATCATCATTGTTTCTTTTTTGAGCTCAATTATTGAACTCTCTACAAGGTTTTATGGCCACCATTTTGATTACTTCGAGCTCTGAGTTTGTTCTACCATTCTGCCTCTATTTCAAGTTTTTTGAGCAAGGTAGTTGTGGAGTTTATCACCACTACCATGATCTCTCTGTTAGAGCATTTCTTTGAAATTTTCATAGCTAATTTTTACTTCTCTCGATAAGGTCACAATTTTGTGGGTTGGAGTTTGGACTTTCCTCACAAAGATCTCTGTGTGTTTTTAAGATTCTACGAGGATTCTATAGGTTTCACTTTCTATGTATTTATGGGAATGGACTTCATTTTTCAGCCTCTTCTATCTCAGTATGGGTCAATGAGCAAGAGCTTCTTGATTTCTTTTATGGCCATACTCTTGACAAATTATGAGATTTCATTAGATTTCCATCCATAGTGGACGCTATCATTGAATACTTTTAGTTCTAAATCGTGTAATCGCCCCATTATTTCACGAGGATGGTAAGTTTCTCGATCTCCTGAGTTTTGCTACTACTTGGTCTTTTCCATTTCGACTTCCAAAACTGATACTCATTTTTCTTTGCATTTTTGTGGTCACATGGTTCCTTTGGGGATTCTTTGAGTTGAAACTCATTCTGGGTTTTCTCCTCTTTAGCCCTAGACTTGATCATCCTTCGAGGGTTTTCTCAACTCCAATTTAATCGGTGAGTTCTTGTTTCATACTCTGATTCTTGATACCCATTAATGTTTTTCGATAAAAGCTAGGATCTGTACCCTTTTCCTCTATACTGTAACTTGAAACTGATTTCAATGGGAATGATAATTTATGAAATACTTGAACATTTCTTTAACTTGGATGTGTATGCATTTTTGATTCAAATCTCTTATGTTTGAGTTTGTGTTCTAAATACTAAATGGGTATTCCTTTTTCTCTGAATTGATTAGACCTGAAGGCTTATTGATGTGGGTGTTTGGACTTCTTCATTCTTTCTCGATTCTACAATTTGTTTTGAGGATTATAATGGCTTCTAGAAAGTTGAAAGTCCACCTCATACATTTTCTTTTAGAGCTTTGTACTACTTGATTTGATTCGGCCATGTAATAACTAAATTTGAATCTTGTGTTCAAAATTGTAATCTCTACTGGTTTTCAATGCTAATCCGACTTCTAATATTCTGAAATGAAGAAATATGGATATCTGGTTTTCTATTTCTATAATTTCTCATTTTTAGGTCCACCTTCTTGAGCTAAAACTAGACTTTACATATTTCATTTCCACCATTTTTGTTCATGGCTAGTAGTTTCAACTTGCATGCTAACTTCTATAGTTCTTAAACCTCATGCTTTCTTTAAGCAACTAACAGATCTTACTCTGTTATTCCTTTATTCTCGAGCTCTGTTCTAATATAAAATTTTCTTTTACTTGTCCTTCATAACTGGAAGAGTAGTTTCACTTGATAGTTTTTTCACTTTTCCTTCTCTTCCATGTTCAAATTACCTCTTCAACTGAAAAGTCAATTGCATGCTAACTTCTGAAATTCCTCTATTATCAGCTTCTAAAGATATCTAAAATTGGTCCTTGAATGTCTTCAGTATGATATAACTTTAGTACAGAAAATTCCCTTTCACTTATGACTTCATGAATCTGATGCATATTATTCTATTGAAGTGTTGCAATTTTCATTTTATAAAATCATGCATCTGAAACTAGCTTTGAAGTCATACTATAGTAGTATGTATAATTCATGATTTATTTCTAAAAATAGTACTTAGGGATGATTGTACTTTGCAAAATTATGAGCTTGACTTCCTTGATTAGTCACTGTTCGGCATTCCATGTTATAGTTGGGTATTAATTTGTTTAAATGGATGTAATTCATTGATATTGTAGCATTTCTGTGCTCTCATATTTGCTTCATTCTAAAAACTACAATTTAGAATGGCTGAACTTTGTAAGATTATCTTGAAACTTCACTTTATTCAGTTGTTTAAGCTATAGTGAATGCTCTAAAGTACTTCAATTTGATGATTGAAAGTGCAGTCCATTTATCTTCTCGCTTAAATATTGGATTTTGTTTTATTACACTTTAAAACGCTGCGGCTAGAAAATTTAAAATGCCCATTTTACATGGAAAATCCTTGTCAAAATTTCCTGAATTATTTCTTTTATCCCTTTTTCAGATGTAATAGATGTATTTTCCGATCCGTAATACAAAATGTATCACTTTTCTATCAAGTTTATTTGTTTCTTGAAAATTGAAACATAATAATGGATATCTTGATCATGGCATGCTTTTCGCTTCTCTCGTATCACTTATTGGATTTACATACAACTTTTAAAGCATGTTTTAGTTAAAAGAATATAATGGAAACTTTTAAATGTCCATTTTACATGGCAAAGCCCCTGTAAAAATTTCTCAGTTTTGCTTCTCATTTTGTTTTAGTCTGTAATCTTATCTTCATTTAACTTCATCCTTTAAATTTTAATTCTTTTCTTCAAATGCAATCTAAAGCATGTAATTTTGTCTGTAATTTTATCTTTTGTTCTATACTACAACTTATTTTATCCCTAGAATAGTTGTTGAACTTTGAAATGCATTCTTCCTTCATTCCAAAGATGTACTTATGACTCATCTAGTTCATCTACCATAGGATAGAAGTTATTGAACTTTTAATCTTTATCTATACTGAGGACTATAAGACTTTATTTATTTATTCTCGCTACAACCTCGTACTTGCACACTTGAGAAAATAGTTAGAAACTATGTAGGATTTTCAACCTTTCTTATGTCCATGGTTTTTTTCTTTTTCTCTCTCCTTCTTTTGAGTGAGTAAATCATGTATGCAGCTTTGATGGCATGTAATCTACATCTCTTTGTTATTAAGAGATCCATGTGCACGAATTACGACAGATAGGAATATGGATTAAACTCCGAGCTCATGAATCGATGATTTTCCTTTTTATTCTTTTCAAGTATGCTTCTTTCAAGCAGTGAAGATGGAGAGGGAACAAATCAAGAGGAAGATGCATCAACCAAGGAGAAACCTCCAAGGCAATGATGGGTTCACTCATACTCCTTTATTTTATCTTTCATGCATATGTACCTCTTATTTTAGTAGCTATACTAGTATATTTAGTTACATCCCATGGATTTTGGGGAACCTTTGAATTTCCTTATGAATAAAAAATTGAATTGTGAAATTGATTTGTGTATTTTTTCTCGCATTTTTGCTTCTTCGATATGGATTGTATGATGAACTAAACAACCCAATAATATAATTGAATGTATTAATGAGAAGGAAAGAACATTAAAGAATACCCGTAACATACAATAATGAACTCGATTTATATAATATGTAGTCATGATTATCAAGCTCCAAACCTAACACTTCATCTATTCTATAATTCAGTTGTCTTCATCAAGACAACACATCTATCCTTCTGGGATTTGTGTTCTTTTGCTAAAGATAACATGAAATTGTAGACTATGTGATCTGTTATGTTTTGTAATAGTACACATAACTGCATATTTCATGTAATCATTAATTAATTCAATAGTAACATTATTATCTGAAATGATTTCCCCTATCTTGGTATACTTCACCAATGCTATCCATCATATCGAAGTTTCAAGATGGCCATTTTTGTACATGTACAAAAATTGTCAACATTTCTAGCGATCCTGTGGGGAAAGCTATCTCCTAGCTTGTAAACCAAAGTTGCCTTAAACTTATCCTTTGGGCATGGAGTCTAAAGCATGTAACATAAATCTACCTTTATGAAGGTCCAATCCTTCCACATGAACTAAAACTGGGAAAATATCTGCTAAACTAGATCACGTGTATGGATGCACTTATCAGTATTGAAAATCATTACAATGAGGAGGAATTACACTTTATTAGAATGCAAATCCTACTCTAAATAGACACTTATAGGATTTTCAATATCAATGTTTGAGAAACATACCATTCATAGGAATGGGAAGTTCTTCCATTCAGCCTTAAAGCTTAAAAGCACTGTGCTCTTTGCAAGCTAGAATCATGTAAGGACCACTGCAGATTATATCAAACTTTGCGTCTTCCTGGCTTTGCACAATCAGCATCCCACTTTAACACAATATCTCCTTCATTGAATATTTTAAATTTTCCTTTCATATCAAAATTTTTCTTCATTTGTTTCTTATTCGTTTCCATGTTTACATGAGCTTGATCTCTTAGCTCTTGTAATTCCATTAACTCTGCATAACAAACCTACAATGGTTCATTCTCAAGAAACTCCATTTGATGCAACAAATCTAATGTGGGTATGTCAACTAAAATAGGAATTCTTGCTTCTCTTCCATAAATGAGCTTGTATGGTGAATTGTTAACGAATCTTTTAGGAGTCACTTTATCAGCCCAAAGTCCTGAATTCAACATCATATTCCAAGCTCTCTGGTTATCTTTGAGTGTTCTTCTAATGATCCTTAAAAGATTCTTGTTAGTAGTTTCAGCTAACCCATTACCTTGTGGGTAATAATTAGATGAAGAACTTAGATAAATTCCATGGTTAACAACCCAATTTGTTACCTTTACACCAAGAAATGCTAAAGTATTATCCAATATGATAGTTGGCTCAGACACCAAATCTATAAACTATACCTTCATAAAAGGATGGTATCAAGTTTCATTTACATATTTCAAGGCTATTGCTTCAGTGTAGTGTGTAAAGTAATCTATAGAATTCAAAATCTACTTTTGTCCTCGTGATGAAGGCAGGTTTATCATGCCAATAAAATCAAAACCCTACTACATAAAAGGTTGATCAATTGAAATAGGTCAGTAAGGTGGCGAAGCTAAACGTTATTTTCCAACAAAGAAAGCACATTTCTTACTCTTTCTAATCCATTTGAAATAGTCCTTGAATATGTTAGGTGAGTAATAACCAACTTTCATAATTTTTAAGGTTTTCAGATATACCGAGAAATGACCTCTTCTGCAAGTCCATGGAATTTACGATAATAATTGCTAAATTTTATCATAGTCAACACATCTTAGCAAGATTCCATTTATATATATTTTGAATAATATACCATTAATGAAAACATAGGGTACAACTTGTAATCTGAAATACCTTCATTTATTCTTTTCCATACCTTCCTGATAGATGCCATGCTACAGATAGTTAACTAAATCAGTCATCCATCTTGATTTCTCAATTTCTTGAGTAGTTCTGTGTTACTAATTTTCTGGCCGAACCATGATGTCTCGATGTTTGATATGTAATTTCATGCATGCTATTTTGATCGTCAATTTTTGTAGTTTGTTGTTTTTCCATATCATCAATTAGATGTTCACATAAGCCTTTTCCTTAAGCTATCTGCGTAACATGAATATCAACATCATATTACATGACCTTCGTTATCCATCATGCTCTTTTCTCATTCAATTATTTATGTAACAAGAAAGCTTTCACACCTGGGTTGAGAAACAGGAACATGGATTTTGTTTTTTGAAAGCATGTACTTAAAATTCTCTAGCCCTCTCGACTACTCAAAGTACTTATTTTTCAAGAAATGTGTACCTTGTTTCGTAATCGTGAAAGCTCTGTCCAAAGAAATAAATTGGCATCTCAACATTCTCATCATTAACCTGAGTTAATATGGCTAATATTGTTTTAGCTCCTATAAGTGCATACATTATGAAATATTTATCAAAATTTAGATTTACTGCAAGAGTAGGAGCTTGAGAGATGGCTACTTTGGTTTCTTCAAAACCTTCTCTCCCTTTGATGGTACAAGAAAAGTCTTCTCTTTCTTTAACATAGCTGTTAATGGTTTCACCAATAATGCAAAATATGGAACAAAACTTCTAAAGAAAGTTGATTTTTATAAAAAAACTATTTAATACCTTCTTATGATGAGGTAATGATAGTTGTGATATGGCTTTGATCCTGAAAGGATCAATTACCAAACCTTGTTTGGAAACAATATGACCAAGCAATTTACCTTATTGTACTGAAAAGATAGACTTTAGCGGAATCAAAGATATTCCAAACTGTCTACATAGCTGAAAAATCCACCTTAGATGTAATATATGTTCTTCTGAATTTTTTGAGAATACAAAGAACATCATATAAATAAACAAGGATGCATTTATTTAACAAGATGTGAAAATCCATGTCCATTACACGTTGAAATGTTGCACTGGCATTTGAAAGGCCGAAAGGAATTATTAGGTAAGAATAAGTACCCCACTTAGTGGTGAAAGTTGTTTTGTACCTATCTTCTTCTCTCGACTAAAATCTGATTGTATCTACTATAACCATCTATAAGAGATAGTCTATCTAAACTTAAACTATTCTCAAAATCTGATCCATATTTGGAAGTGGGTAGTGATATTTTAATAAAGCTTTATTAAGATCTCTTAAATCCACACATAATCTGATTTCTCCATTTTTTCCTAACAAGAACAAGATTGATACCCAACTTGAATGCTTAACCTGGAAAGATAATACCCGATTTGATCAACTTAGATAACTCTTTCCTCATTAGAGGCTCTATTTTGGGATTTATAGGCCTCTTTTTTTCCTAACTAGCTTGGAATTTGACTGCAATTCAATAGTGTGTTGTGCTAAACTAGGATCAAACCTTTAGGTTTTGATATTTCCAAGTGAAAACGTCTTTAAATTCCGTAAAAAGATTAATAAAAGAATGTTTTTCAACTAAAGAACATACCTTTCCGAGAAACAAATTTTTACCTTCATCAACTGAGATCTCCTCATAATTATCATCATTTGTTGACATCTTAGTCTTAACCTTCCTTAACTGATCATCAGTGCTAAAGATGTATTCTAATGTGAACATGACCTTGAGGTAATTTATTTGTCTTTAATTGAACAATCCCAGGTCACCATATAAGTGCTTGTAATTTTTCTTGATTTATTGTAGAAAATTCAGCTTCTTGTCAGCAAAACCTGCAGATTTGATCATCACATTCAAAAACTTTCCAATTCAAATCATTATAAGGTATCGAAGGCCTAACAATCAACTTTATATGAGGTTGAATTTTTTTATTTTCAATCTGTTCTAGCACTTCAAAAATCGGAACCAATTGCTTACAAGTCTATCTCGCATGCTTATTTTATGTTCTAGGAATGGATTGGATGTTAATAGCTTGGAAATATTCCATTAATTTTAAAAATCTATGTCTCTGTAAGACTTCATTAATGGATTCTTACAAACATTAAAATTTCTTACTTGATTGAAAACCAACTCTTATTCACCAAAGATCTATAAGATGCTAATACCTCTCTATCCTCGCCCAAAGTAAGCCATGGATTAATGCTTCATATTTAGCTATGTTAAAGTGCATGAAAATTGGAGACTCAAAGTTGAGAAATACTTTTCATTTGTTGGGAAAGTGAGAATCAAACTTGCTCCTTTTCCTTTCTTTTTTTAGCTCATTGAAATGAAGTTTCCAAATCCTTTTTGTTGCATTTTCTATTTTGGACAACAAGTGAATTGGTGTGTTTACCTCATGCAAGCAATACACACCCAAAAAAATTTCTTCAACTTCTTTGAAAGGATCATTAACATGTTCTTCATGTGTCTTTTCATCCATAAACAAGTTATAAACACAAGCTAATGTCGAAACATGAGCTATATTATCAAAATCAGATAGTCTAAGGATTCATAATTAGCTACAACATTAGAAGCATGAGGCTCAATGTGAAATTTTGCCAATGGTTCTAAATTTATAGTAACCTTGGTGCCATAACATGTAGTGAAAAATAAGGACCAATATGAAGAGAGATAGACTCCTATCTTTGCCATGAAATCTCTTGACAAACATATAACAAAGTAAGGAGGTAAATCTACAATAAGAATATCCTGCAAAATCGAAACATTTGGGCAAGCATATGCAATGTTACCTATAGATTTTGGATGACACGAACTATATTAGTTGCAGTTCCATCCAAGTATAGGACACTCTTTTCTATAGGTTCATACTACAGCATCTGCACCCAATTTTTCTATAATTACTTTTGGCATAATTGTGCTACTTACACCACTATCCACCATACAAGCTTATGAACAAGATGTTCTACAATAATCTATGATAGATATAATGGTGGTGGCTTCTTGATGTCATGAGCATTTAATACTTTCTGAACCATCCATTTAACCTCTTTGATGTGGTCTTGTTCCATTATTCCAAGGACCATGTCTGCTTTCTGGAATTCTTTTTTCTATTTTTTTAGAAGAAATCTGCAATTTAGCTAGTTCATGAGAAAGTAAATATTTCTATCTTGAATACTTAGAGAATCCCACGTTGAGATGTTAACATTATGATTTTTCATTACATCAACAATGTTAAAAGAAGCAACAATTTTAGAGATAGATTCTACTATTTTAGCATAGGCTTTAGCGAAAACTTATTCTACTTCAACTGCTTTTGATATCTGAGGTGTAAATAACCTTCTTGGATTAGGATGTAGCTATTTTTGATGTTTTTTACCAGTTGTAACACTAGCTATGTTTTTAGGAACAACAACACAAGTTAGCTGGTTTTGGGATTATAGTTGTTTTATCAAAGACAATAGGTAGACCAGCCTATTATGTTGTTTTTTACTCTCTCGCATCCTTTTCCCGAGTCCTAGTAGTAATTACAATGAAATCATCCTAACTAAAACTAACTAAGTTCTCTTCAGTGCCTTCAACTTGAGTAACTTTCTACCCACCCTCCATTTGAGGCATGAAAAATGTCTTAGATTGAGGTTGTGCAACAATACTTGTGTTCAAAAAAGCATTTGGGAAACTTAAAGCCGAATGAGGTTGATTACAAGGTTGACATAACTCCTCCATAGCCATATTAACTCGAACTAAGTGTTGGATGAACTAGAGCCTTTGGGTCAAACTACCTTTGCTAATAAGGCTACATATAATTTTTATTCTCACTGTAAGGATGCATATTTTACTAGTTTTGCTGATAAGGAGCGTAATAAGGTTTGCTAGGTAATGTAAGCCTATTCTTGATTGAAGTCATCTTTTTCCCCATAGTCTGCAAAGATTTAAAAACATCATCCGATGAAGCTCCAACAACAGGTTCTATAATTGTCATAGTTGTGGATAGGCGTTAAATCTACCAAAAATGTTATTAAAGGCCTTCCCGCTAATTTTCTTCCACTTGAATAAGACTATTTTTAGCTCAGATGACGATATCATAGGAAGTAGGGAGAGTCTCTCCTCCCATAGAATGAATCATAGTTGAAATATCACTGTTTAATGCCCTAAGATAATAAAGAAAAGCATGATCAGCTTGAGGCTTAACACTTGTTGGAATTCTTTCCCAAGTTCTAGTAAAATGGATGTTGAAACTAGACATAAATTCATTGGGAACCCTCTTAATGGTAGAGATTTGTTCTATGAGAGATAAATGATCTGAATTATATTTAAATTGATTCAGCAATTTACCACCTAAATCATCCTAAGTTCTTATGCATCCAATCTATAGATTTGTATACCATTTCAAAGCTTTTCCTTTAAGGGATGCAACTAAAAGTCTCAAAGATACATCCTCATGAGTGATATTATGAACCGCACATAAGGCTACAACATCTTTAATGTGCTTGTATGTATGTGTAACCTGATTTTCACTAGTGAATTATGGTAAAATTTTCATGGTAGCATTAAGGATGTCATGATAAATTGGGATTTCTAATGGGCTGCCATTAGTAAAGGTAACAAAATTCCTAGGTGGTTGAATAGCCACTTGAAAAATTGGGATATGAATAGAGAAATTGATACGTGGTGAAGGAATATTAGCAGGAGAGTTATCAAAACAAGGCCTATTATAAGATAAAGTATTACAAACTCTTATCCTTCTTGCATAATTAAAAGGTAAAGAAATAAAATCAGAAGGAATTCCTATTACCGATGATCTTGTAGTTACTTTAGGCATAGAACATGTTTGTAATACTATCTAAAATCGACTCTGCAGATTCGCTAAATAGATCTTTGAATATTTTAGAATAAATTGATGTAGCTTGTTGTCCCAAAATTAACTTTATATGTTGTAAATATGTCGTAGATTTGTTATGTATACCTCCTGAACTTGCATGCATATCTGATTCGTTGTCCCACCGGCATGCCAAATCACCGTTATCTCTCGAAAGTGCACCCAGTAAAGAGATGGTCAGAGGTGTCCCGAGCTTACAAATTTTATCTTTGTTTTTCATAGATACAATGGAAACACCTCAGGTTTGTGGGTATACCTAGTTTGAGGCGAGTCTCCAGATTCAAGGCCGGTTCCTTATTGATGTATCCTAAACTGATTGTCCTGGGATTTAAGGGTAAAATATGACCGTACAAAAAAATGAAATTAAATCGAGATGATACACTAAAATTGTATGAGGTATTTGACTAAGTACATGCATAATTGATATGGAATGAGTTTCTGATGCATAGACCAACATTTTTATAAAGATCATAAAGGGTAAAAATTTTGATGTATAGAGGGATAAAATCACAACAATACTACTAACTTACATACACATTAATATCATGCACAAATTATTGAATTTGTAATAGGGTAAAATGATTAATCAGGGAATTTAACATTCACAAGAGTAATGGAAACATACACAAGACTATAGATAATTGGTAAGGTAGAAAATACTTCACATTCAAAGGGTAAAACTAGCGAAAATTGCTTTAGCACTTCGTAATTCAAAAATTCCTCCTCAAAATTAATTTTTAGTGCTTTGCCAAGTGGCACATAATATATAGAAAATTATTTCCCACCCTTCCTAAAAATAGGCTAAAATTTTACTCACCCATGCATCTCTATTTTATCCTTTATTTATTATTAAATAAAGGAATAAAATAAAGCAAAGTAATAAAAAGAGGCATTAATAGCCTTTGATTACGTCACAGTCAAATTACAATTGATTGCTCTTTTTTAAGAAAATCATGGGTGAATAATTTGCTAATAATAAATCTTGCTTGATGAGAAAGTCTCCTCCTAGTGCATGCAATTATGTCCTTTTCCTGATTTGTCCCCTTATGAAGGCATGCAAAACTAACTCCTTGTGAGTGAGCAAAATTAATTACATTAATTTCAATACTTTGCAAAATAATTCATCCACACATCAACCTGATGCAGACCACCTCCAAGCTTATGCTCTGATGTTGACATTCCTTGTATTCTAGTGGTCACATGAATAACATATTGTAATTCATCTACAATTCTTCCAATAGGGGGACCACCTGGTTGTGACCACTTGTATTCATCATGGTTTGGCAACTCTTGTGGACTTAGCATATTACCATGATTCAATGATTTTTTTGGCACCTTTAATGCATAAACGCTGCAGCATACTATATGTTCTACCACATTTTGATTATCACCGCCTTACAATTTCTTGTTGACTTTAGCATTTTGAAAGAGACTAGGGTTAAGACTTTACCATTTTCGGTGATCATTATCGACATGCATGGTCAAGACCCTTTGATCATTTGGGACATAGACTATGGTTAGAATTTTAAAAGTCAATTATGCAATGATTTTTGTTTTAAACATGGGGTTGGCCCCCTCATGATGGTTACTCACCCCTCCATATGCTCTTTTCTATGGTGGCATCTTTAACTCAATTTGAGTTAATCAGAACCTTGAGTATGCACTAATAAATGAAAATCGACGTTGGCCATTTGATCTTCCTCGACATGCTTTATCTATGTCTATAGATCTTCATATTTGATTAGGGTTTCGATTTGCATTGAAAGAGGCGCAAAGGGTACTATAACCATGGTGGTTTGCTTCAAAATTTGGTGAACCTTTTTATTTGTTGATCTCTCGATCCATTGAATCTTACGTCGTTGATCTTTAACTCATGGTTAGGTTTTCTTACCTGGATTTTGGCATAGTAATGACATCTAACCATGATTGTTTGCTCGAAATTAGTGATCAATCCATGAGCATTGATCTTGTTACTTTTCCTTCTCTACCTTTTATTCTCTGACTATGGTGTAGTTTCATTTAACTCATCTCTTTAGTTTGTGTGGTAAAGATCACTTGACCCTAATGATCACTCATTTTTGATTTTCAGCCTGGCAGTGAAGCCTTGGAAATTTTTTGGCTTGACGCCATTTTTAAAATTTTTAAACTCGACTCCTCCTATGAAAATGGATCTTTGTTCTCTCAAGCATCTGTGATTGCGTCATTTTTTATTTTTCAAGCTCAATTCTTGAACTCTCTGCAGGCTTTTGGTCACCATTTTGATTACTTCAAGCTCTAAGTTTGTTCTTCTATTCTACCTCTATTTCAAGTTTTCTGGGCAAGGTAGTTATGGAGTTTATCACCACTACCATGATCTCTATTAGAGCGTTTCTTGGAACTTTCATGAGCTTATTTTTGCTTCTCCTCGATGAGGTCACAATTTTGTGGGTTTGAGTTCAGATTTTCCTCACAAATATCTCTATGTCTTGTGAATATTCTATGAGGATTATGTAGGTTTCACTTTCTTTGTATTTATGGGAATGAACTTCATTTTTCAACCTCTGTCTGTGGGGTCAATGAGCTCAAGCTTCTTGATTTCTTTTATGGCCATGCCTTGATCACTTACGATATTTCATTAGCTTTCCATCCGGAGTTATCCGCCATTGTTGAATACTTTTAGTTCTAGACTGTGTAACTAGCACCATTATTTGACGAGGATGGTAAGTTTCTCGATCTCTTGAGATTCGTTGCTACTTAGTCTTTTCCATTTTGACTTCCAAAACCGATAATCATTTTTTAAACCAGCTTTGTGGTCACGTGGTTCCTTTCGGTGTTCTGAGTTGAAACTCATTCCTGGTTTTCTCCTCTTTAGTCTTGGACTTGATCATCCTTCGATGGTTTGCTCAACTCTAATTTAATCAGCGAGTTCTTTTTTCATACACTAATTCTTGATACCCATTAATGTTTTTCGATAAAGCCTAAATCTGACTTTCCCTTTTCCTCTATACTATAACTTGAAACTGATTTCAATGGGAATGATAATCTCTGAAATACTTCAACATTTCAGAATCTCAAATGTGTATGAATTTTTGATTCAAAGCTCTTCTGTTTGAGTTTCTGTTTTGAATACTAAATGGGTATTCCTTTTTCTCTAGAATTGATTAGACCTAAAGGCTTATTGATGTGGGTGTTTGGACTTCTTCATTCTTTCTCGATTCTACAATCTATGTTGAGGATTATAATGGCTTCTGAAAAGTTGAAATTCCACCTCACACATTTTATTTTAGAGCTTTGTACTACTTGATTTGATTCGGCCATGTAATCACTGAGTTTGAATATTGTGTTTGAAATTCATAATCTCTACTTTTTTCAATGCTAATCCGACTTCTAATATTCTGAAATGAAGAAATGTGGATATTTGGTTTTCTATTTTTGTAATTTCTTGTTTTTAAAGTCCACCTTCTTGATCTAAAACTAGAATTTACATATTTCATTTCCACCATTTTTTTTCATGGCTAGGAGTTCCAATTTGCATGCTAACTTCTGTAGTTCTGCAACCTCATGCTTTCTTTAAGCAACTAACATATCTTACTCTACAATTATTCTATTCTGGATCTTTGTTCTAATGTAAAATCTTCTTTTACTTTTCCTTCATAACTCGAAGATTAGTTACACTTGATATTTGTTTCACTTTCCCTTCTCTTCCATGTTCAAATTACCTCTTCAACTGAAAAAGTCAATTACATGCTAACTTCTCTGCTATTCCTCTATTATCAGCTTCTAAAGATATCTAAAATTGGCCCTTGAATGTCTTGAGTATGATATAACTTTAGTACAGAAAATTTCCTTTTCACTTATGACTTCATGAATCGATGCATATTATTCTATTGAAGTGTTGCAATTTTCATTGTACCTATAAAATCATGCATTTGAAACTAGCTTTGAAGTCATACTGTAGCAATATGTATAATTGATGATTTATTTCTGAAAAATAGTACTTAGGGATGACTGTACTTTGCAAAATTATGAGCTTGACTTCCTTGATTATTCACTATTTGGCCCTCCATGTTATAGTTGGGTATTACTTTGTTTAAATGGATGTACTTCATTGATATTGTAGCATTTTTGTGCTCTCATATTTGCTTCATTCTGAAAACTACAATTTAGAATGGTTGAACTTTTGTAAGATTATCTTGAAACTTCACTTTATTCAATTGTTTAAGCTATAATGAATGCTCCAAAGTACTTCAATTTGATGACTGAAAGTGTAGTCCATTTCTTTTCTTTTAAGTACTACATTTCAATTTTATTACAACTTTGATATGCGTGCTAGAAAATTTAAAATGTCCATTTTATATGGCAAATCCCTATTAAAATTTTCCCATAATTCTTTCGTTTATCCCTTTTTCAACTGTAATAGATGTATTTTCTGATTCCAAATACAAAATGTATCACTTTTTTATTGAAGTTGATTCGTTGTTGAAAAATGAAACATAATAATAGTTATCTTTATCATGGCATGCTTTCCCGCTTTAATCAGATCACTTATTGGATTTACATACAACTTTTAAAGCATGTGTTTAGTTAAAACAACATAATGGAAACTTTTAAATGTCCCTTTTACATGGCAAATCCTTGTCAAAATTTTCTTAGGTTTCCTTCTCATTCTGTTTTAGTTGTAATCTTATCTTCATTTAACTTCAACGCTTAAATTCCCGATTCTTTTTCTTCATTTACAAACTGAAACATGTAATTTTGTCTCGTAATTTTCTCCTCTCGTTATGTACTAACTTCTTTTATCCCTAAAATAGATGTTGAACTTTGAGTTGCATTCTTCCTTCATTCCAACATGTACTTATGACTAACTGCTTCATGTACTATAGGATAGAAGTTATTAAAATTTTCAATCTTTATCTATATTGAGGACTATAAGACTTGATTTATTTATTCTTAGGCTACAACCATAACTCGCACACTTCACAAAATAGTTAGAAACTATTTAGGCTTTCAGCCTCTCTTATGTCCATGGTTTTTTTCTTTTCTTCTCCTCCTTCTTTCTCGAGTGAGTAAATCATGTATGCAGCTTTGATCTTTAAGTAATCTATATCTCTTGTTATTAAGCGATCCATGTGCACGAATTAGGATAGTATAGGAATATGGATTGACACTCGAGCTCATAACTGATGATTTTCCTTTTTCTTCTTTTTTAGGTACAATGATTTTGCAGAAGTGAAGATGGAGAGGGAAAAAATCTAAAGAGGTAGAGGCATCAACCAAAGGAGAAACCTCCAAGGAAATGATGGGTTCACTCATACTCCTTTATTTTATCTTTCATGCATATGTACCTCTTATTTCAATAGTTGTACTAGTATTTTAAGTTACATCCCATGGCTTGTGTGGGAACATTTTGAAATTCCTTACAAATAAAACATTGAATTGTGAAATTGAGTTGTGTAATTCTTTCTCGCATTTATTATTTCGATAAGGATTGTATGATGAACTAAACAACCCAATAATATAATTGAATGTATTAATCATAAAGGAAATAACATTAAATAATACCTGTAACATCCATTAATGAACTCTGATTTATGTAATCTACAGTCATGATTGCTGCTCCAAAACCTAACACTTCATCTATTCTACAATTCGGTGTCTTCATCAAGACAACACAGTTGTCCTTCGAGGCTTTGTGTTCTTTTCAAAGATAACATGAAATTATAGACTATGTGATCTGTTATGTTTTGTAACAACACACATAGCTACATATTTCATGTAATTATTAATTAATTCAATAGTAACAATATTTTCTGAAAGAATTTCCCCTAGCTTAGGTATAATTCACCAATGTTATCCACCATAACGAAGTTTCAATTGGCCATTTTTGTACAAGTGTAAAAATTATCTACAACAACCACAATGCAAAGATAACCAAACTACAATAAGAAATCAGGAAGATAAAATGAACATCAGAGAGGATTAAAATCATCCACAGACTTATCTTATTCCTCTAAAAGTTGATACAGTGCATTACAATACCCAAGATGTAAAATTGCATTACAACTTGAATGGGAGGTTTGAGACTCCAAATTCACTCCGCACAATAAAGAAGGTAGGGTGCAAAGACAAACTATCCAACCTCTAGAAAAGTGCCCCTCCTTACCATTTATAGGAAGAATTAGAGAAGGAGATAGAAGAAATATGAATTTTTCTTCAACCACCCCAAGAGCATTGAATTCTCCTACAAAAATGACAATTTCCACTACAAACCCATACCTCCATGTGTTGTTCCTTGTTGGGAGATAAAGGAATCCCATACTTCATTAATGGTGGTAGGTGAGAAGCCCGAAAACTAAAAATGGTGTACTGGGCCAGTAGTTGAGTATCGTGACGCCGAGAGCTTTCACAAAATTCCTCTCTTGCTCAAATTCGAGTTTCTGTCAAAAGTTATGATCATCTGAGTCAAGGTTAGGGTCGAGTGTTTCATGTGGGATCTCATAATATTTTAAAATATTTAAGCATTGAAAATTCTTGGTAAGCTTTTCTACCCATTTAGGAGAAACTTTGTTGGACCTTAGACACGTGGAGGGCCTGCGTTCATTTGGGGACCTGCCTTTGGATTTACCTTTGAAGTTCCATCGATGAGACACGTGGAAGATTCCTCTGGCTCTTAGAATTTTCAATGGCTAGTGTATCTTTCTCATGCCCTAGACACATGGAGATCCTGCGCTCGCTTGGGGACCCCACTTTTGTTGCACCTTTGATGTTGCACTAATGAGGCATGTGGAGGATTCTACTAACTCTTAGAATTTTCAACAAAATTGCCGGTGTAAATTTCTGGGGCCCTACACATGTGGACAGCCTACACTTGTTTCTGGGACCCCACTTTTTCACACACCTTTGAAGTTGCATTGATGAGGCACATGAAGGCTTCGCTCTTCTTAGACTTTTCAATGGTTGGTGTAACTTTCTTGGGTGCTACACACGTGGAGAGACTATACTTGTTTTGGGTTCCCGCTTTTTGAGCACCATACCAAAAGTGCACCAAAGAGACACGTGGAGGCTTCCGTTGGCCTTTTTATACATTTCATTCGGATTCAAGTGAAAAAATTATATGCATTAAAATTGAAAAGTGGGTCAAGTGCATCCTTAGGGTCTCCTTTAACATTGTTTGGTCATTCATTTTTGACCTTGCTTCTCCATTTTCAAGAGTTCTCAGTAACTTTGATTGTTAGATTTGAAATGTGGGATCACATAACCGAACCGACCTTCAATCTTCTCTATGTAAGGTCATGTTTGATCAATTTTACTTGAGGGGAAATTGGATAACAACATGAGAAACTGGTCAAAACATAAAGCTTATGATCCTATACAATAATTTTTTCCCATGATAATCATGCTTGGAGAATCTAAAGAAGATTATAAGAAACTATAGGGACATGTAACCCTTTATATACTCAAGTAAAGCCTAATAGAGAACTAGTTTCTAATTTGATGTTTTAAAAGACTCAAAAACTATATATTTTAGGTCATAGTGTGTAAAATAATGAAGGAATGATTATTGTTCAACTTATGTTTTTAGATAGAGAAGAGTCATCCTAGGATCAAAGAAGGATATGATGTAAATGATGAACGTGACATAGAATTCCAATATGATCATCTCGTGTTGTGCTACCCGTGCATACAAATCCCATCTCTTCATCTCGCAACTTAGGAAGTGAGACTACATTTGGTTTTAGTGATTCACATAAACCTAGATGACATCCTCACCACAAGAAGCGTAAAGGAAATGTCTCAACTCAATAAGATGATGAATCAAGAAGGGGTACCAGACTAGAAGAAGGGGTACCATAAATAGAAGATGATGATGATGTTTCAAAGGGGGAACATTTACAAAATAATTAAATAATGGGTTAATGTTGGCATATTTCATTATCATTATGACCAAAGACCTTAATCTCTATTGTGTTTTGGATGGTCTTCTCCTCTCTCAATGCATGCAAAAATATACATTTGTAATCACTAAATATTTATCCAATATACTTTACTATTCATTATTTAATAGCTTTTATATAGTAAATTGAGAAATGAAGAAAATGATCTAACACCCACTAAATTTACCCACACAAAAACCCAAGAACAACCTAGGGAAAGCTAGAAAAATTATGGAATGATTTTTTTGGAAACCATACCCGCAAAAATTTCTGAATCGTGAGTCATTCACATTTATGTTTCTAATTTACCTTAAATTAATAATATAAATTTCCTTATTTCATCCCCATTATAATAAAATAATAATTCCCTCGATATCTATGAATAAACCAGTTAGTATAGGGCTTGGTTTAGTTTCCCCTAAATTTCATTTTGATAAAAATTTATTTCCACTATAGTCAACTAGAACAAAACTAATCCCATGGGTAAAGGGGTCCAATTAATTAAATACTATAGTTATTTTGATCCCAAAAGGTGACTATGTTTAAACCAATAACAAGGTCCCTAAAAATTAGCACAAGGGTTAGAAGAAATAACCCACCCCTTACACAAATAAAGTGACCCCTTAAAAATTCAACCCATGTATTTTAGATTTAAAATTTAAATTTAAATTCCTCTCACCCACTCCCCACCTAATTTTTGTAGGGGTGAATCTCATCCCTTGGATGGATTCATTTGGGACTTTAAATGAGAGAGAAATAACTAACCCTAAAGTTTTCTTTAGAAATTTTCTTTCTCTTTTCTCTTGACTTATTATTTCTCTTTTGTTTTGTAGGTTGTTGGAGGAGACAAAGGAAACCATTAGAGGTCATCGAAAGCTTTTCGAGAGGGACACATGCTTCATTATTTCCTTATTTTGTTTATACCATAATTTAGGGTTTCAAGTAATGATTTATTTTATTTAACTCATAGTTTAAGATTTAATTAAATGGGATTGTGGGTTTTACCCCATTTTGGTTAAATAGTTTAAGTTGGCAAATGTTTCCATTTGTGTAAAATAATATATACATATATATACATGTATATACATTTGTATACATGTATATATATTTTATTGAATTTCGTTTCATATAAACTCTGAAATAATTATATAAAAAAATTTATAGAGGTCATATATATATATATATATATAAAATCCGTCTGGCTTATACTGTATACAATCCACAAGAAGTTAAAAAAATGCAGGTTTAACAAGTATTGAGGGCCATGGTTTCTTAAGTTTTGGGCATGGTTTGTTGGGTTTGGGGAGGGTAGCCAACCCCAATCCCCATCCCATTTATTAATGGGGCGGGGTGGGGTCAATGACCTCCCCCAACCCCTTTTCCTCTAAATGCGTAGGCTGCAACTTTTAGTTGCTTAAATTTTCTTTTATTGAATTTTTTTAATTATATAAAGTGCATTTTATAAAACCAATTTATATATATCTCTCATATATATTTATAAGTATAATGATAATATCAAGAGCTTGACTAAGATCAACATTTTAATACTATATTAATGTTAGGCTATTATAGATAGAAATTAACACTCATAGTATTATTAGTATAAGTAAAGTTTACTCTTGTATTTAAAATTTCTTTCAATATTTGGTAGAATTATTTCAATAACATGTAAAAGAACTAGTTTTCTTTCCCTTATTTTTTGTGTTTACTTTGGTTAGCATTGATACTTGTATAACTTATAGAAGATTTGCAACTAAAAGTTTACAATCAATTTGGACTAAGACTAGTAGTAACCATGCATTTTGATTTATTCCATTAACTTCACAAAGGGAATAGAATACATTCGTTTGACAACCAACCATTCAAGGGAATTTTGAAAACTTTTCCATAATTTCATGTGAATTTTAAACTTTTCTATACAAAGAATAAGCAATGAAATTTACTAGCTATTAAACACAATATATCAATGAAAGTGACTCTTTTCTTTTTCATTAACAAGTTTACCAACATTTTCACAAGAGACTTTCAACAATATTTCCAATAATTTTTAGAACAAGAGCAACACACTTTTGTGAGAAAATAAATCAACTACAATGGGAACAAGATGTTTCCTTTTAACTTCATTTCTATTACAACAAACTAGCTTTACTAAAAACAAGTCTTTCTTTCCTTTTTCAACCTACAATACCTTCTTAATAACTAATAATCAATACAAATTTTCTTCCAAAATAACACAATAAACTTCCACTTGAAGTGGGAATTTTCCAAGAAGGAAACTATAATGAAATACATTTTTCCTTCTATTAATAATTCAAAGTCAAGTCTTCAACCAATCTCCATCTTCTCTTCACTTGATCACAACACAAAAAATGGGGAGAGGAAACACTCTCCACCCACCAGCCTTCCTTCTCAATAAATTGAACATCTCTTATAATCAAAACATTTCAACTGATAGGATTGTAAAACCTATATACTTTTGTATTCTTTGAATATGAAACAACGATACACTTTTATTCTTTGTTTTCTAACTTCTTTCTTAGCTTGGTAGGTACATGTGCATATGCTACACATCCAAAAACCATGAAATGTGAAACACTATGTTTCCTTTTTGTCCATGCTTGTTAAGGAACCTTGTTCTTACCAAGTTTTGTGGGAAGCTAGTTTAAAATATAAACATAAGTTGTCACTTCTTCTACCAAATACTCATTTGGAAGGTGCTTTTCCTTCAACATGATTCTTTCCATTTCCATAATGGTTATATTATTCCTCACTACCACACAATTCTTCTATGGTGTATACCTGTAGTAAATTTTTTTGTGCATACCATGATATTTGTAAAAATTCATAAATTCATTAGAAACATACTCACATCCTCTATCCATCCTAAGAACTCTTATGTAGTATCCATTTTGCTTCTCCATTAATTCCTTGAACTGCTGAAATGTATCAAAGGCATCTGATTTATGTCTTAGAAAATATACCCATGTCTTCCTTGTGTAGTCATCAATGAATGTCATAAAATATGAACAACCTCCAATAGAATTTTTTTGCATGGGTCCACATAAATCTGAGTGCACAATTTCAAGTGATACACTTGCTCTTGTTGTTTTTCCAACTGGGAAAGAATATTTGTGTTGCTTCCCAAAATAAAACCTTCACATACCCTTTCTAGTTTCTAAATCAATGGAAAACCTTTAACCATATTCTTTCTATGAAGTAAATTCAAACCTCCAAAATTCAAATGTCCATACCTTAGATGCCAAATCCATGATTCATCCTTCATGACTGATTGAAAAGCTGATTGTGTTCCTTTAGCGTAAGACTCAATTGTATTAGCGTAGGAACCACCATAATAATTGCTTGCTATAGTGTAGCCCCGATTTGCATTGGCGTAGGACTATGTTACCTCTTCACAAGAATCTTTTACCTTAACTGAGGACTCATCTACTTGAGCACAAAAATGAGTAGAAGGCTGATTTGACTTAGTGTGGGACTTGGTTGCGAATTGAGCTTTTGATTTATCTACAAACAAATGTGATTTCTTATTTTTTCCTAGTTTTAAAATCAAAGGGAACATCCGATTGCTTCTCATATTCACTTTTTTATCAACTGAGTGCAAGGAGCTTCATCCAAAATCACGCACTCATTGTCTTCCATATAGACTCTTCAGTATCCTTTACATGATTTAGATTTCTAATACTCATAAGGTTCTTTTTAAAACCTGCAACATAATAAACATCTTTCATACTTTTTGCTTTTGTTGTCTTAGAATACTAACCATGTTTTTTTCCTTTTACAAACACAATATTGTTATTTCTTAGAGTTTCATCACTCTTAATTGAATCTTCCAAACTAGAAAACATATCTAGATTACCTGTCATGTGATTAATGTAACCTAAATCCAAATAGCATACATCATATGGATTGACTTTTGATAAATTGTACTCAACAAAGTATAAAGAAGGTAATACTTCAGCAATCCTTATGCATACAATAAACATAGGTGTACGAGTATAACTTCCAACCCGATTTTGATTTTTCCCTCCTATTCATATTGATTTTTCTTGCAATCATAAGCATAGTTCCCATACTTCTTACAATAATGGCACTATTGGTTAGACTTATCTTGTCTCTAACCATAATTGTGTTCTTGACTCTGTCCTCTTCCACTTGAGTTTGATTAACCGCCTTCCATGTCATCTAGATGAACGCCTTCCTTTTCCTCTTCGAATAAAATTACCTCTTCTTTTTCCATGAATACCTCTTATCTAAGATGCAAAATCTTGATCTACACTTGCATGTGATCTATTCATTCTCTGTTCATGATTGATTAGTGATGCATGAAACTCATCAATAGAAAATTGATTCAGATCCTTATTTCCTTTAGTAGCAACAACTAGAGGATAAAAGTTCATAGGAAAACCTCTAAGTAATTTTTTAATAATCCTTCTGTCTTCAAGAGTCACACCAGGGGATTTGATTTGATTCACTAAGTGACCTAAATAATTAAAAAATAACAATTTCTGCTAATTAAATAACCATGTGCAAGTCTAAAAATAGAGCTCTCTAAATCTGAACTATAGTCTTAAAATACCGCATCTTTGTGGATGCTTTAAAAATGATTTCCTTTTTATTTATTTAAATCAAATATATTTCTTAAATATAGGAATTAATTAGACTCAACTAAATCTTGATACATGCTAAAATAAAGTTGAATTTTTCTTTCCTAAAAGCTATGTTGGAAATTTTACATGCAGCACATGCATATATCCAATACCAATCGCTTTAGGTACTTGCAATTGGTCCCTTTTCTAAACATGGTGCCTATAATTATTTTCATCGTGGCATTGATTTTGAGTTGAGTACTATGTAGTTGATAGTTACATGAATTAATTGGGTTTATGTGGTATTTTTTCTTTGGTTTTTTTGGAGTAGTTTTATTGTTGCAAAAAGTGGAGAAATTCGACATTAAATGTGCTCATGGGTGATATATACTTCTTGGTACAATGATTTGTATTTTTCCTATATGGTCCATCTCTAAACCATCACTAGAGGATCATCCCTAGAATATTATTCCTATCTTTCTAGAAAAGAGAATTCGGACAACAAGGAAATAGGATGAATTTATTTGGTGTCTCTAGTTAAAATCTTTTCATGTTGCTTCATAATATAGGTAACCCCATTTGAATATTTACTTTTTGGTTAGATGGATTCATGAATTTTTAATATTTATAATTGAGTAGACTAGAAATAAGTCTTTAAGAACACTAATATTTCATGAGCATGTAGGTTTAGACATTGAATTTCCTCACAAATAATCACTATGTTTAGGTTCTTGCTCGATTATGGGTTTATTTCATTCACAAGAAAGTATTTCTCTTACCACTTTTGGATTTCATGCTTTCTTTTAATTTAATGTGTGTGTGTGTATGTTATTGATGTATCCATTCTCCATATAATGTTGATCATTGGCGAAATAGTGAAGACAAAAGGGGAGGGGCGGTAGAAGGAAAAGATAGTGCTTTCAATCGGAAGATGGGAGAAGAAAATATTGCACTACGAATTATGATAAGTCATGAGCTAACAAGGATGGTTACGAAATTAAAAATAATAAGAAGATATAATTTTTCTCGGGTTTGACAATAGAAACTACAAATGGGTATAGAAGAGGCAATGTACTCACTTTCAAACAAGCCACCACTATCTTGTGTTTGAATATGAAAGAAACGGTGTACGAGTTGTTCGAGGAATGCACATAAACGAACTATGGGAAGTGATGGAAATTTTTTGTGCCTACTACAACCAAAGAAAGGAAAGACAACTAAAACCCAAGAACAAACGCAAAAAGATAGTATGTATTAGATTTAAAACCTTCATACAATCTCAGAGCAACGACTTTGAACATTTTACTCATTTTTTTGTTTCTCTTCGTGTGTCCTATTCCTTGTTTCTTTTTCATAAAAAAATTTATTTTTCTTCATGATATTTCACGTATCTATTCATCTTCTATATTCCTCTTCTCTATATTATGCTACTACATATATCTTTCTTTTTGTATATTTCATTTTTCGTGAATATATATCCATATATACATCTCAAGCCTCCATGTTTCATTCAAAATTCATTGAAGTTCAACACAGACTCAAACATCTATTAATTATTCCTCATTTTGGAGATCTCATGTATGATGGATTTCATCTCCCAAATGAGTCACAAAATCATGCCACGTGTCCTACCTTGGATGGTTGAGATCGGGCTGCTCACTTTCCTTATCTAAAGGAAGACCTCGATAGTTTATATATGGAATGGATGGAGTTATTCCCTGGAATAGATGGAGTTCTTACTAATAATAAGAGAAAATAATGGAATAATTTTAAATGACTAGTGTAATAATAAAATATTACGTAGAGTATGCTAACAAATAGGTAGTCTAAAACTTTATTCTTCTTTCTTTAGCTTGAACCAAATGAACAATTTCTTTGCTTGAGATGGATTCTTAGGAAATTCAAATGGTATATTACCAAAATCCTTAGATTGGAAACATCTACCTAATAATCATCTACCTTTACCTCTATTAAGTAATCTTACACCACTAATAAATACATAAAAATTTAGTTTATATGGTCTATATGACATGATGTGGGAGCATAACTTGCAGAGACCATAACTTTTGATCCGACCATTGGATCATCTTGAAATTTTATAGGGTGGTAGATATACATTAGTACTATGACAGTGTCAACTTTTATTACAAGTTTGTGGCCATTTAGGCACATTTTTGGCCTGGATTCCTTCATCTAGTGGCCTAAAATTGGCTCCAAATGTTTTTTTCACTTTTGACTAGGTCTTAGAACTTTAATAACTTTTGTTTTACTTGTTAGAATAAGTCAAAATTTCACATGAGCCTTAATTTATAAAGGCATATTTGGAACACAAATTTTGGGGCCCATCCGAGTTGTTTTGATTGTAGGTAATTTTTGGCATTTTAGGTTTTCTTTTGGCATTTTAGGGTTTTTAGCATTTTAGGGTTTTTAGAGTAGACGTGAAATAAAAGGAGGATTCTAATGATGTAAAATATTAGTGTGGATTTTAGAATGAGAAGAAAGCTATTTGAAGCTCCGTGTTTTTATTTACAAAACACACATAAACAACTTTGCAAAAAAACCAGAGCTTCAAAATAACTTTCTTCTCATTCTGGAATACACACTAATATTTTACATCATTACAATCCTCATTTAATTTCATGTCTACTCTAAAAACCCTAAAATGTTGAAAACCACTAAAATGCCAAAATTACCTATTAGCAAAACAACTTGGATGGGCCCCAAACTTTGCGTGCCAAATATGACTTCATAAATTAAGGCTCACACAAAATTTTGACTTATTCTAACAAGTATAATAAAATTTATTACAGCTTCTAAGACCTTGTCAAAAGCGCAAAAACATTCGAGCCAATTTTAGGTAATTAGATGATGGAATATGGGCATGAAAATGTGCCGAAGAGGCCACAACCTTGTAGGAAACACTAACCCTTGCATAATAATAATTTATATCTACCACCCTCTAACATTTCAAGATGATCCTATGGCCGGATCAAAATTTATGGTCTCTGCAAGTTATGCTCCCACATCATGAGATGTTACTTTCTTCTTGTTGTCTCTACATATGTATTCTTCCTACTTTTTGTACTCTTCATCTACATGATTTTCCCCTACCTCTTGCATATTGAGGTTGTTTCTACATCCCAATTTCTCATATGCTCTTAAAGCATACTAGATATGTGTCTTAAAATGATTTAGGAATCAACATAGTCATCTCACCTTAGATATGGATTTTCAATCCATTGATGTTTTTGTAAAATTTCTCAATATCATCCTCAATATGACCAACTCTTGTGGTCAAACTGTAGAACTCTTGTTTATACAACTTTACTAACATCTCTTTTTTCCTAATATTCCACAATGTTTTGAAAATATTTTTCTATTAGTATTTAGTGATTAAATTCCCTTTTATATTGGACACCATCCTATCACATTTCTTGATCTCAGTCTTTACTTTCTTTACTCTTTCTTTCTACAATCCATCCCACTAAAGAGACACATGACCTTTCATCCTAGTAACAGAAAATGTTACCTTATTATTTTCATCCACATTTTCATATTCAAAGTATTTGTTCATGGTATTGATTCAATCTATCATCTCTTCAACATTTAAGATCCCATCATACATGAAAAATTTCAATTTTTGTTTTGAAGTGAATTTTACAATAGCTTGAGAAAAATATTCCTATATAGTTTCTGCCTCTACTACCAATTCTTTCAAGGTCTCACCGTCTAGATCTAGGTTCTTCTCTCATATGCCACTAATGTCTCAAGCCTCAAATCCTCTCCTTTGATTTAATTGAACCTCTTGTAGTATTTCTTGAAGTTCTCTTATATCTTCTATTAAAATAGCCTAAGTTGGCTAACTTGTTCCTAATCCTCTTACCCTCATACCAATTTTGACATTCGTGATTGAGATCACATTCCTTTACTGTTCTGATAAAAAATATTGATGAGCTATTCTTATAAGAAACCCCAATACTCCCAAACTAAGGATCTTTCTCTAGTGAATCAACAACAAGGTCTAAAATCCACTATAATATTGAGAAAATTGATACTTATTGATTGCAAATATCTATCTTGGTGTAATTTACTCAATCAACTTTATAATCCAAAAATATTGAGCATGTAAGACTATTGGAGTCCAACTCATAAGGTTTCTCTTTTATTTCTATAAGCATACACTATCACAATCTAGTAGGCCAAGATTTAGAAAAGTTTAACGTTAGTTTTATAAGAATTTAAATTTTTTGTGTTCTACGTATATCATATACACATTTTCCGTTTATGAAGAATACAAAGATATTTTACTATCTTTATGTTGTCATGCATTTCACATTTCTTTGTTTATTAATTAGGCCTATTTTGTTTGCATGGTCTACTCCTACGAGGAATTTTAATTACATCTCCTCCCTAAGAATTTGAATAGCTTGAAAACCTTTTTAAAACTTAAGAACATAATATATAGATGAATTCAATCAAAATTCAGCTTTGGATATTCTATAATAACAAAGATATCAGAAATTTTGTTTAAAACTCTAAAACAAGGTTTTGAGAACTGATAGGAGAGAAATAAGTTGGTACACATCCCCCAATCTTATTTATTTTATTTTTATATTGTAATTCTACCCTATCCAATGGATTGTAAATTTTTCATTTAGCTAAAGCATGATTCAATAAAAATACCCATTTAGGTATTCGGCATTTGCTTAAGAGATGTTTTTTAGATTTTACATTCCTTTCATTTTTGTGAAAGCTCTCATTTGGAAAATATGCATACATGTATGTATATACTTCCAGGACTAAAGATATATATATATATATGTGTGTCTGTGTGTATGAATATATTTATATGCAATATTTTAATCAAATATAAAACATGGAAATTCTTTATTAAGGAGGGTATCTATATATATGTGTGTGTGTGTGTGTGTGTGTGTGTGTGTGTGTGTGTGTGTGTGTGTGTGTGTGTGTGTGTGTGTGTGTGTGTGTGTGTGTGTGTGTGTGTGTGTGTGTGTGTGTGTGTGTGTGTGTGTGTGTGTGTGTGTGTGTGTGTGTGTGTGTGTGTGTGTGTGTGTGTTACACAAATTACAAGTTGTGGTCCCAAGATATACATGTTGCGTTTCAAATACATTGCAGGCCCCACATAGAAAATGGGGTTTAAAAATATATTGGTGGGGATTCATCCCCACCTATATTAATTTTTGTTTAACATTGAATGGGGTAACTTGTGTGGTTTGCAAGAAAATAAATTTTAAAAATTCCTTTTTGATTTATTCCTTTTGCAACTTCAAAATTAATTAGGCATGAGCTAAGGGAGTTGAATTAAATTCTCTCACTTAATATTTTAGACCCCTTTATAATTTTGGAAAATTAAATTAATAGCATTGTGTAAAAAAATGGGTTAATTTAGACTTGGAATTTATTTATTAAATTATTGCATGACCTTAGAAACCTATGTATTAAATTAATTTAGGATTAATTGAATAAAATATTTTAAACCTAACCATAGATTAAATCCATTCCTTTATTTAATAATATTATTTAAGTAATTTTATGTCTACCATTGAAACCAAAGCTTACCCTTATCGTCGCTTTCATTTATTTAAAACAAAACTAAATTATTCCATAATTTTTCTATTATAACCTTTGTTTGGTTTCAAGTTTCGTGTGTGCAAGCTTGTGGGTGTTACAATTAATGTCCGTGAATGTATTGTACTAGTTTTCCCTTTTAGAAGGTATGTCTAAGAGACCTCCATATGCTCAAAATAATAAGATTTAGCTGGAATACATTTAAATTCATGAAAACAAGACAAATCTATAAAAGCTTTCTCTAACATCATTGAGTCTTATTGCATATACAATCTCTTTGATTCTTAACAACTTCATTAAACATCACTGGTATTAGGAAATAACTTAAAATAATTCTTATTGATTATCTATTTTAATTCGACTATAGAGACTCAATTACGAAACTCTCTCACTGCAATATAAAAATTACATCTATTATTGACTATCTTGACCTAACCATTCTATTCCTCACTCATTAAATTTTTATAAAAGGTAACCAAAATCTCTTTAGAGGTTTTTAATGTTTACTATTCAATGCTCAAAGTTCACATTTTCTCTCAACTCCCGATCATGAATGCACGAGTTGAATGTTTCTCCTCAATTATGCATCAACAACAAACCATATTGACTCCATGTTACCTATAAACTAGAATCTACATATTCAAAGTTTTATATCCAAAGAGAACCGTTATCAAGAATCACGAATCACAAAGACTTCTGTGTTTATACAAGTGCATATACTTGAACTCACGGTGTGATTGGATAACATGGGTACTATCTCCAAGTTGTGGGACTTTCTACTTGAGATAGACCTCTAGAGAAAGCTAGTTCTTGCTCCTAAACTACCTGCCACAATCTACTCTAATGCAGGGGAAACTAACTATCCTAATCTAAATTTCCAAGGGACCAGAGAGAGAGAATGCATAAAATGAAATCCTACACTAAAGCGGTGATACACCAGAAAAGGAGGGTGTGAGAGTAGTCCCCAAATGTGTGAAATACAGAGGCAAAGTGCACACTAGAAGAGGTGATGACAGTTCTCCATAATCTAGCAAAATGCATTCACAACAATATTCCAAGCATACACAATGATAATGAATCCCTGCAAGAACATAATAATAGACACAATATTCTTGTAGAAATATTAAAGGGGCAAGAAGAATGCAAGAAAACACAGCAGGGGAAGATACATCCACAAACTGATATTTTATTGCTTCATGATATGCACAGTTCAATCTATTACAAGATAAGGGCCTGGATCACCATGCAAGGAGTCCACTACAAGGGCCTACAGCACATTGGCTTCACAAAGCAATTTTGATAGAGCTTTGCTATCTGAAAACTCCTTCTTTTACAATGAGCCCAACACTCCAATTTATAGAAAAATGAGAAGGGGAAGAGAAGGGGAAATGGAAATCCTGAAATCTGTCCTTCAACCACCTGTAAGAGGCATTAAATGGAGTAAAATGATTATATATTTCTTGCAAAAGGTTCCCCATACTGTCCCATGTGCTGCAGTAGAGAAATAATGATGACCATGCCTCTTAATTGCACTCCCAACCACCAAATGAAACACTGTTGTGAACCCAGCCACGTTTTCTAAAAAATATCAACCAATTTCTAATCAAATCTAGAAGTTCTTGATTGTTGTGCATTTGGATCGGATCCATGATTCCAACGGTACAAATTTTGTGCAATTTCGTTGAGAAATACAAAAGTTATGGCCTTCTCTTGAGCATTGCTTTGGGTCCTGGGCATTTTCTGTCATTTGACGGGAATGAGCATTAACTAACTGGAGCCGAATATGTTTCTTTTAATTAAATATATATACCCTTATTAAAAATAATAAATCTATGTTTTTTGGCGTAGAGGACGTTGTGCTCGTTCCAGAAAGTCTAATTTTGTGAAAATCGGAGCTCGAAGTCAAAAGTTATGGCCGTTTGAAGTTTCACGGGTCAAACGTTGACTTTTCTTCCTTCACGCTTGTCGGTTGCTTGATTTTCGCGTCCCTCACGTTCCGCACGTACCTTTGGCCCGGATGTCCCAAACTTGACAATTTTTTCTCTCGGCCGGTTCAGATTTTCGCGTCCCTCGCATCCTCACGGCCCAATTGTCCCGAAGGCGAAAGTTCTCCTTTTCGGCCGATCCGGCGGTTTTGCGTCCTCGCGGCTCAGATGTCCTAGACTATCCCGCTCAAAGAGTTAGTCAATTTTATTTTCTTCTTCAGCCAAACCAGCTTTCCGCATCCCTTGCATCCTCACGGCCTAGATGTCCCTTTGTTCCGCAGATTGCAGCGCGGCGGCCTTTCACCCGATTCGCGCCCGGATGTCCCTCATGTCCCGACTGTTGCAAGGACTAGGACTTAGCCATTTTCCATGATTTTCCTAGCCCAGTGCTTGTTTTTGTAAATTTTCACCTTTTCTCGAGAACTTGCTCCTTTCTTCTTGGACAGAGAGTTAGAAAAATTAGAGGCGATCCTGAGAAACATGATTTTTACCTTGAATCAATATAATTGCTTGGGACTAGAGAATTTGATACATGTTATCAAAATTACCTTGAGGGTGAATTTTGGATAACAATTTTGGCGACTCAGGTGGGGTCATCTGCTTTAGATGAAGAACGGTCAGATTTGCTTGTAGAAATCCATTGGGCATGGAGTCTTTTGATAACCTCTCACTGATCTGAAATTTTGAAAACTTGTGTCCTTGAGCCATTAAAACATTCGTTGAGTGGTTTTCTGTGTTTGTGATTCTTTTCCGGGAGCTTGATGAACTGCAAACATGCACATACTTGAAAGCATAGGACATGTGCATAAGCACTTAGGAAAATAAAAACTACTCTAACAGCAGTACAATGTGCATAAGCACTTAGAGGAATGGAAATTCTAAATTAATATTTACAAGGGTGAAAATCTATCTTTCTAGTAGCAACATTTGAGATAGATCCCATTGACCGGAATCTGCAATTCTTCACCATCCAACTTAGCCAGTTGGAAAGCATTGCTACCTTTGCATTCAATGATCATGTATGGGCCACTCCAGATGGCATCAAACTTGGAGTGCTTTCCTGGTTTTGCACGATCAGCATCCCACTTTAGTACCAAATCTCCAGTTTGCAATATCCTGGCCTTAGCTTTCTTGTCAAAACTCTTTTTGACCAATTCTTTATCCTTTTCTATGGTCTGCATTACGTGCTCTCTTGTCTCTTCTAATTCCATCAGCTCTGCATACCTGATTTCCATAGGTTCAAACTCAGCTAGTTCCAACTGTTTCATGAGCTCCAACGCTGGCAACTCAAGTGATATAGGTAGAACTGCTTCTTTCCCATACACAAGCTTGTATGGAGAGCTTCCTGTAGACCTCTTGGGTGTGATCCTATCAGCCCATAGGGCTGATTTGAGCTTTGCGTGCCAAGTTCTTTGATTTTCATCCAGAGTCCTTCTGATGATTCTTAGTAGGTTCTTGTTTGTAGACTCGGCTTGGCCATTACCTTGAGGGTAATAGTTCAATGAAGTCTTGAGATACACATAATTCTTGACAGCCCATTCAAAGTGATCTTTGTGCCAGGAATGCCAATGCATTGTCGAGATATGATAGTGGCAGGGGACACCAAACCTCGTGACTATCCCTTCATAGAAATCTAAGATATTAGATTCATTTGCCTCTTTGAGTGCCACTGCTTGCGGTCCACTTGGTGAAATAATCCGTTCTTATAAGTATCCACTTGTGACCTTGACTTGAATTGGGATTGATAACTTGTGAACGAAGTCCAATCCCCATTACATGAATGGTTGATTTACTGAAATTGGACGAAGGGGCAGCGCTGCTAACCTTTCTTTCCCCGTGAAGAATGCACATTTCCTGCATTTCTTGACCCATGAGTAGCAATCATTGAACACAGTAGGCCAATAGTAACCAGCTTTCATGATTTTGAGAGCTGTCACTCGTGGAGCAAAGTGGCCTCCTGCTTCCCCATCATGGAACTCGTGTAAGATCTTCTCAACTTGACCTGTTCCAATGCATCTTAATAGAACTCCATTGATGTCCCTTTTAAACAAAACTCCATCAACAAGCACATATGGAATGGCTTGTAATCTGAAGTATCTCCTCTTTGCTTTGCTCACTTCTAGAGGGCACAAGCCTGTTTGGAGGTAATGCACCAAGTCTTGAGTCCAACATGGGACGGGTGCATCATCAGCTGGTTGGTCTTGATCGTTCTGTAGTAGCAAGACAACATCCTCTTCACTTTTTGACTCGTCTGGTTGTTTGGAAGCGAGCTGCTCACACAAGCCTTTGCCACGAACTAGCTTGGTCACTTTGATTTCAATATCATATTCCATCACCCGAGTGATCCAACCTACTCTCTTCTCATTTAAATCCTTGTTTAGGAGGAAGTCCTTGACGCCAGCATGAGACACCAGCAGTTGAATTTTATTGTTTGAGACCAAATGTCCGAACTTCTTCAAGCTCCCGATGACAAAACCGAGGGCATGCTTTTCGATGAAAGAATACTTTATTTCGTAATCTTCCAAGGTTTGGCTGAAGAATGCTATGGGCTGTTCTGAACCTTCTCTATTCAGCTGTGTCAAGATAGATGAGATTGTGTCTGATCCTCCAAACGCATACAACATGAAGTCCTTTGAAAAGTTTGGGTTGATAAGAGTTGGAGCTTGTGATATTGCATGCTTGATGTTTTCAAAACTTTCTTTGCCTTCTTCGTCCATTTGAATGTGAGACTCTTCTTCAACATCATTGTTAAAGGCTTCACAAGAGTGGCAAAATTAGGCACAAATCTGCGGACAAAGTTTATCCTTCCTAAGAAGCTTTGGAGAGATTTCTTGTGGTGTGGAAATGGAAGCGTTCGGATGGCTTCAACCCGTTCAGGATCAATTGTTAGCCCTTCCCTAGAGACAATGTGACCCAACAATTTGCCCTCGTGTGCCAAGAATATACACTTCTTTGAATTCAATGACACTCCAAACCTTCTACACCTCTGAAAGACTTGTCTGAGGTGAAAGAGATGGTCTGCTGCATTCTTTGAGAAGACAGTGATATCATCTAGGTATACCAGCACTATCTTGTTGATCAAGCCTTTGAACGCCATATCCATAGCTCGCTGGAATGTTGCTCCAGCATTTGACAGTCCAAATGGCATCTTCTTGTAAGCATACGTGCCCCATTTTGTAGTGAAGGCCGTCTTGAATTGATCTTCTTCTTTCACCATTATCTGATTATAGCCTGAATATCCATCTAGCAATGAAAACCTTTCTGAACCAGCTACAACTTGCAATATTTGTTCCATTGATGGAAGTGGATAATGATCTTTGAGTGATGCTCTATTTAGATCGCGAAAGTCCACACACAATCTTATTTCTCCATTTCTCTTTCTTACTAGCACCAAGTTTGCAACCCAACTTGAATGTTTGATGGGGAAGATGATACTGGCCTCAATGAGTTTGCTTAACTCTTTTCTCATGAGAGGATTGATATGAGGATTTACTGGCCTTTGCTTTTGCCTAATAGGCTTGGATTCCGGATCCAACTCAATAGTATGTTGTGCCAACTTTGGGTTGAAACCTCTTAAATCTTTGTAAGTCCAAGCGAAGACATCTGGGAATTCTTGACAAAGCTGAACAAAATCAGATTTCTCTTGTGGAGTACTTTGCCAATTTGCAATGTCTTACCTTCATCTACTAAGATAGGTTCTGAATCTTCACCCTTTACTTGAATGTTCACTTTCTCCTTCCGGAACTGATCATTCGGGTTGAAGATTGACTCTAAGGTTATGAGGCCTCTTGGTAATTTGTTAGTTCTCAGCTGCACCACTTGGTCACCGTCTTGCTGCTCCAAACTTGTCTTGATTCTGGCAAGGAGAACTTAGCTTCTTCTTATATGAAATTAACAATTTGTTGATCATTCTCGAAGAATTGCCAACTTGTGTTGTTATCCGAACAGCTGGTCTCACAACCACTTTGATATAAGGATGAGATTTTTCATTTTTGATACCTTCTATGACGTCAAATGCAGCCCCAATTGCTGCCATCCTGTCAGCGGCTTCATTCTTTTTTCTTGGGATGGAATTGATGCTAAAAGCTTCAAAATCTTCAATAAGATCCCATACCCGATTTTTGTAGTTCCTCAACAGATCATTTTTGGCAGCATTTTTTCCTTTGACTTGGTTTACGATCAGCTCACTATCACCAAATACTTGTAAATTCTTGATGCATTTCTTCTTTGCCCAGATCCATGAATTAAGGCTTCATACTCAGCTGTGTTGTTTGAGCAAGAAAACTGAAAACGGAAGGCTGAGTAATACCTTATACCTTGTGGTGAAATGAGCATAGCTCCTCCTCTTGCACCTTGTCTACTCCTAGACCCATCAAAGAACAATTTCCATACTTCATTCTTGTCCTTATGATTTGGCTTGGTGATGCTAGGGAGAGGTTGATTCTCTTCATGTAAACAATAGACTCCTAGCTCAGATTCTTCTATTTCTTGACAAGGATCAAAAGCATGCATCTTTCTTGCCCATTCATCAAGAGTCAAATGGGATGCTTCCAACCTTGGTGTCACTTCATCGGTGCTTAGATAATCTTCTTGATCAAATCTTTGAGCAGGTTGGTATTGATTTGGCTTGGAGTGTAAGGCTCAATGTGAAAGTTTGCGATAGGTTTGGACCTGATTGTGGTTTTGGTTCCATATCTTGTTCTGAACAACATGTGTGACCAATCCGCCGAAAGATAGCCTCCAATTTTAGCAGTGAAGTCTCTTGACAAGCACAATGCAAAGAGTGGTGGCAGGTCTATGACTGACACATCTTGTAACACTATTACGTTGGGACATGCGTGCAGTGTGAGGCTCAAACCTTTGATTACTCCAACCGTTGTCACTGTTGTCCCATCTAATTACACTACACCCTTGGAGATGACTTCATATTGGAGTCCTAGCTGATCAACTATTTGCTTGGGCATTACTGAACTACTTGCCCCAGAGTCAATCATGCAATTATGTACCAACTTATCTCCTATGATCAATGAAACATAAAATGGAGGGGGCTTCAACATTTTACCTTGCTGTCCTCCATGATTTCCTTCAGTCAAGCGGCATTTGTGAGTACCTTCTCTTGCATTTGGACCTGTTGATTAGAAGTTGACCAGTCCTTCATGGCAGCTTGTAGCAAATCTCTTTGTCCTGGGATAGATAGTGATTCCCACATTGATATGTTTACATTTGTCTTCTTCATCTGATCAATGATACTGAATGGAGATGAAGTATCCCTCTGTTGTCCCTTGGCCTGCACATTCATTCCTTGCAAATGAGCGGCAGTAGCTGGCATCTGAGTTGGTTTAGGAGCTGGTTTGGATGCTCCTTGCATGTTTGGAACTACAGTTTGTTTGCACACTGCTTGTGGAGTGGTAGAAGGTTGTGGATTACTCGAAGCCAATGGTTGTTCTTCACCCAAATTTCTCCTCTTTGACCTTGTGTTGGCTGCAACACTTTGAGAGGGTATTTGATTCATACCACAGAAATCTTCAGCCTGCCAATTGACAAGAGTAGTTTCGTTCGGAGATGTTCCTTGCTGAGGTGCTTCCTGCTGCTGATCTCCTTCGTGGCTGGACTCTTGTGACCCACCAATGGTTTGCACCATTAGAGCCTGATTTAATGCACCATTAAAGCACATTGATTGGTTATGTGGCTGACTACATGGGAAACACCAATCATATTCTTGGGCCATGTTATTTTGGACTGGCACTAATGCTTTAGAAGCAGATACGACATTAGGGTTATAGCGCTGAAATGGTCTATTAGCGGGAGGCCTTACTTGGCTTTGATTTTGATTTGCAGCCTAGGTTGGTGACCTATTTTGTTGGTATGGGGGCTAGCCTCGATACTGCGCTTGAGGCTGATATGGTCTAGCAATTTGAGCTTATCAGTATTTTGATAGTAACCACTCATTTCCCAAATTTTGCAATTGTTTCATGACCTCTTGGAGTTCATTTTAAGCACCAGAGGATGAAGTAGAAGTCTCATTTGAACTTTGATTTCTAGGGGTGGGAATAGGAGCCAAAGTGGGTGCTTGACTAGTGCTTGATTTTCTAGGTTTGGATACAAGGGCATGAGAGGCCTAGGAGCCAGCTTTACCACCTTGAATAAGACATTTTTGGCTCTAATAGCAATGCTATAAAGCAGTGGGTAAGGTTGTGCCTCCCATAGATTGAATTAACATAGAAATATCAGAATTCAAAGCTTTAAGGTAATATAGAAAAGCACCTTCTGCTGTTGGCCTGATTGCCACTGGAATCCTATCCCAAGACCTTTGAAATCTGAAGTTGAAGTCAGTCAGCTACTCGTTGGGGGCTCTCTTGATAGTTGTCAATTGTTCTAGTAGAGACAAATTATCTCCCTTTTCCCCAAACTGCTCATGGAGAACTATGCATAATTGATTCCAATTTGTGATAGAACCAGCTCCAAGGCTCGCTAAACCATTGTAATGCCTTCCCTTTGAACGAAGACGCCAGTAATTTGACATCCACATCCATTTCATTTATCTCATGGATTGTACAGACAGAGACGTTAGCAATGTCTTTGACATGATCACCGAGTGGTATGATTTTCTCCGGTGAAAAATGGAATGTTCTTCAACTGCAATTGGAACTAAATTATGTGCATTGAGGAGGGCAAGTGGGTCTCTTGCCGCCGAAATTGACAAAGGGATTTAGTGGTTGCGCCATTCTGATTGGCTTGAGAACCCTTGTTGATGTGAGAAAAGGTCTACCAGGTGGAGGTGTAGACAAAGTTCTATTAGGTGGAGATGCAAATCTTTGAGCTCTTCTTCCCCTTCTTTCTCTCGCTGAAATAGATGTAGATAAACAATCCTTCCTCCCTAGTTCTTGACACAGTCTGTATTCTTCTCATAAATTTTCCGTGCTTGGATTGCGAAACCAGCGGATTATGCCTCTTTTGGAGTCACTAGATGTGCGATTTTAAAGCTCCTTCAACGCTGGAACTTATAACAAGTGCACATCAATCTTGTTGCAACGAGAGTAAAGACCTCTAAGCTCCCACCGGGCGTGCTAGGACTGTTATCACCGAATCACAACACCCATGTGTTTATACAAGTGCATATACTTGAACTCACGGTGTGATTGGATAACATGGGTACTATCTCCAAGTTGTGGGACTTGCTACTTGAGATAGACCTCCGAGAAAGCTTTGTTCTTGCTCCTAAACTACCCGCCACAATCTACTCTAATGCGGGAAACTAACTATCCTAATCTAAATTTCTAAGGGACCGAGAGAGAATGCATAAAATGAAATCCTACACTAAAGCGGTGACACACCGAGAAAAGGGGGTGTGAGAGTAGTCCCCAAATGTGTGAAATACAAAGGCAAAGTGCACACTAGAAGAGGTGATGACAGCTTCTCCATAATCTGCAAAATGCATTCACAACAATATTCCAAGCATACAAAATGATAATGAATCCCCTGCAAGAACATAATAATAGACACAATATTCTTGTAGAAAGATTAAAGGGGCGAAGAATGCAAGAAAATGCAGCAGGGGAAGATACATCCACAAACCGATATTTTATTGCTTCATGATATGCATAGTTCAATCTATTACAAGATAAGGGCCTAGATCACCATGCAAGGAGTCCACTACAAGGTCCTGCAGCACATTGGCTTCACAAGGAAATTTTGACAGAGCTTTGCTATCTCGAAAACTCCTTCTTTTGACAATGAGCCCAACACTCCAATTTATAGAAAAATGAGAAGGGGAAGAGAAAGGGAAATGGACATCCCGAAATCTGTCCTTCAACCACCTGTAAGAGGCACTAAATGGAGTAAAATGATTATATATTGCTTGCAAAAGGTTCCCCATACTGTCCCATGTGCTGCAGCAGAGAAATAATGATGACCATGCCTCTTAATTGCACTCCCAACCACCAAATGAAACACTATTGTGAACCCAGCCACGTTTTCTAAAAAATCTCGACCAATTTATGATAAAATCTATAATTTCTTGATTTTTGTGCATTGGGCTTGGAGCCACGATTCCAACGGTACCAATTTTGTACAATTTCGTTGAGAAATACAAAAGTTATGGCTTTCGAGTGCGGGCACTGTTTTGGGTCCAGCGAGGCGTTTTCTGTCATTTGACGGGAATGATCATTAACCGACTGGAGCTAAATATGTTTCTGACTGGGTCGTGCTCATTCCAGAAAGTCCAATTTTGTGAAAATCAGAGCTCGGAGTCCAAAGTTATGGCCGTTTGAAGTTTCATGGGTCAAACGTTTACTTTTCTTCCTTGGTGTCACCAAGCTTCGCTTTTTTGCGTCCGCGCGTACCTTTGGCTTTGGATGTCCCAAATTTGACAATTTTTTCTCTCGGCCGGTTTTGATTTTCGTGTCCCTCGCGTCCTTATGGCCCAACCGTCCCCAAAGCGAAAGTTCTCCTTTTCGGTCGATCCGGCGATTCACGTCCTCGCTGCTCGGATGTCCCAGCATCTGTCAGCCATAGTTAGTCGATTTTATTTTCTTCTTCGGCCGAACCAGCTTTCCGTGTCCCTCACGTTCTCATGGCCTCGAATGTCCCTTTGTTCTCTGCATCGCCCGGCGGTCTTTCACCGATTCGCGCCCGAGATGTCCCTCATGTCCCGACTATTGCAAGGACTAGGACTTAGCCATTTTCCATGATTTTTCCTGGCCCAAGCTTGTTTTTGCAACTTTTTCACCTTTTCTCAGAACTTGCTCCTTTCTTCTTGGACAGGAGAGTTAGAAAAATCCGAGGGGACCCCAGAAACACGATTTTTACCTTGAATCAATATAATTGCTTGGGACTAAAGAATTTGATACATGTAATCAAAATTACCTTGAGGGGTGAATTTTGGATAACAAGAACTTGTAAGATGTCACTACAATTTAAAAATTACATAGGATGTTTACTCATAACATTACATAAAAAAATTTAATTTTCAATTGTTGTTTTTGATGGAAAACCTCTCAATAAATCAAATCAAATAAAAGACACTTTACCTATGCAATATACGTATTATTACTTGATTTGATATCCTCTTCAAACCCTAAAATATACAAATTGAATCTTCTAGGTGACTATGAATCATGATGTTCCTACATCAGTACTACTTTAAAATTAACATATAATAACTATGAAATTGTAGTGTAATCATCAAATTAAACTAGTATGATGTGTGTGGATTCTTAGAGACATTTTATATTGATGATGATTGTGTTGTTGACATATTTATATATTATGACATTTGACATTCTTGTCATATTGAGTAGGCTTTAACAGTTGAACTAATCTTGGTGATCTTATTGGTATTGATGAAATGTAGAATTGAGATGTTGTTAGAAATTGAAAATAATAACATTACTTGTCTAGATGATGATTTAATTTATATGTGGATGATTGTTGATTTATATTTGTATATTTTATCTTGGATGTTTTGATGCGGCCATGAGGCCGAAGGAGGTATTGTGTGTTTTGCAGGCATTTATATCACAACAATCAAAGGGGGATTGGAGACCAACCACATCGAAATGCTAGATGGATTCAACAATGGTCACCATGGCAACATGTGTTATGTTGTGTGTGTTTGATTTGTTGTTGGGGGTCCCCATGGGGGATTACCTCCAATTGTGACCAAGGGTTTATGTTTAGTCCTTTCTTTTCTTTTATTTATTTAATTTTTGGTATATGTGATTTAAATTGTGAAGTAATTTCCCTTTTATCATTATTAGGTTATGTGTCTTAATTAAGTGAAATAATAACATTATTAAGCTAAACTAATTATGGATGGGACAAAAAAAGTCATTTATTAGATTAGATGGTTCTTTGGTTTATGTGTTGTAAGTGGAGTGTATGTGGTCTTGAGTGTTGTACACTCTACCCCTTCTTGTAAATTTGGATTTGGCCTTAAGGGTTAATTTTGGAGGCTTGTGGGAAAAGTTAAACTTGTCCCACACCTCTTAAGTTTTTATACCAACCCTACCTATGGGTTGGGGGTCAAAAATAGACCCCATGATGTGTTTTGGAAGGCAAAAGGTGAGTTTTAATTGCACTTTCTTACTTATATTTATTTCTTTGTCCTAAAGGGTATGGGTTGGAGTGGTGTGTGTAAGAGGTTTGTCATACCTCTCAACCACCCATTTATTTTTCCTTGGAGTATGGGTTTGAATTGGGTGATGTGGAGTGGAGAAGAAATGATGTGGCATCCTACATGGAGCCACATCATCTTCCTCCTCCTCTTTTCTATATATTGAAATTTTTGGGAAGTAAATGGGGTTACTCACTTGTTTTTGAACTCTCTCTTTTTGATGCTTGCTTGTGGGAGTTGAAGGGTGCTTGGAAAATTTCTTGTGTTTGAAGATTTTGGGACTTTCTTGGAAAGTGGAGCTTTACCATGGCAAGGTAGGATCTTGCACTCTTATTTTTCTTCTTGTTTCTTGTATGAATTGTGTTTTATGGATTTGTGTTCTTGCTTGAAATGTTTTGGGTAGTAAATTGACCTTAGGTTGTGGTGATATTTGGAAATGGGGATGAAATATGTTGGGAGGCATAAGAGCTTTTTGTGTGTTTAGGAGGGAGTGGGTTTTGGATGCCCACCTTATTCTACTTTGTTATTTTATATTTTGTGGGAGCCATAAGAGAGAGGGAGGCATAAGAGAAATAGATATGTTGTTGTGGGGAGGCATAAGATATTTTGGGATTGATTGTGTTGTGGAGGATTTTAGAGGTGGGCATATCCAAACTCTTGGGAGGCACAAGGGCACCCCAATATTCCTATCTCTACTTGGCTATTTTAGAGCCATTGTTGGGAAGTTGTTGTGTTTAAATTGAGTGTCTTTGTGTGTTTATCTTGCTTCTGTTTTGTTGCTTGCAAGTAAATGTGGAAGCATTGTAGAGTTTCCATGTATTGGATTCATCCCTTATTGCTTAGTGGTTGGGGCTCGGGGCCAATGAGAAGAATTACTTCTTCTTCTCATTGGAGTTTTGGTTGGGTGGAGAGTGTTGCCTCTCCCCCATTTTTGGTTGTTGTGATCAAGTGAAGAAAGATGGAAACGTTTGGTGGAAATTTGATTCTTGGAGCACTAATAGAAGACAAAATATATTTTATTATAATGACCTCCACTTCAATTGAAAGATCATTGCATTGTCTATTTGAAGGAAAAGAGTTATTGTATTTTATTTTGGAAGAAAAGTTGTATTGATTATTAGTGATTAAGATTGTATTGTATGTTGTACAAGGAAAGAAAGACATTTTATTAAATCTAGTTTTGTTATAATGGAAATGTGGATGAAAGGAAGACAACTTGTCCATATTGAATTGTTTATTTCCCACATGGGTGTGTCATCTTGCTTTAAAATTCTTGGAAATATTGTTGAATGCCTCTTGTGAGAATGTTGGAAATTTGAATGAAGGAAATATTAAATTTATTATATACTTGAAAGACATTCAATGGAAAATTTAGACTATTTTGAGCATTTCCTTACATTGTTTGATAGAAAGCAAAACTTCTTATGAGTAGATAAAAGACTTAGATTTTCTTGTTTTTTCTTGGTTACTAAAAAAAAGAGATTAATTCCTCATACTAGTGGAGAAAGGAAATTAGTTCATTGAAAATTAGGCTTTAGCCTCATTGAAATGTGTAAATTTATTATTAAGTTATTGTAGAATTACTTATAAACTCAATCTTCATGTAACAATAAGTGAAATTTGACTTTTTTTAAAAAAACCTCTTATCTAAATACTAACAATTTTCACAAAGAAATTTGAAGTATGAAGTTAAATTAGTCAACACTAATGGAAATATAAATAATACTACTTTGATATTATTATTGAAATTAAGATATTATTTATTACTATTAAAATATAATATTAAGTTATAAAATATATAATTATATATATTTAGTATTATATATATATATCAATATCATAATAAAAATATATATATAAAACTATATATATATATATATATATATATATATATACACACATACACACACACACACATATTAAGTACATATTAAAATATAAAAAAAATAACCAAAAGCAATTTTAAACAAAGTGGGATGGGGGTTAGGAAGGTTGGGGTCTATCCTTGTTTACGTAAAACTTAGGGTTGGGGAAGGGTCGCCACCCCACCCCCTCCCCCATTATCAAATGGGATGGGGGTGGAGTCCACGACACTTCCCCAACCCCAAATCTTTGTTCTTACAAAAATTAAACACGTGGTAAAATGATCCATGCATAATCCCTCTACGCGGATAAAAACCGGTTTTTGACCACTTTATATATATATATATATATATATATATATATATATATATCTAACCTCTATATTAATTATTTCTACAATAATACCCTATTTTGAAATTAGGGTTTTATTAAAATGGACATATTGTAGAAATACCATTATATATATATATATATATAAATATATATACACATATATATATATATATTATATATTATTACCCAAAATGAAAACATATTATGAATTAAACTATTTAATCAAAATGGGGAAAAACCCATTTTCCCATTTGGGAAAATATTAAAATGAGTTAAATAAAAAAATACTTGAAACCCTATAGGGTGTGAATAAAAAAAAAGAAAATAATAAGTTGTTCCTCCTAAAAGCTTGAAATGGCCTCTCATGGCTTCATCCTTCTCCTCCAACCTGCAAAACAAAACAAAGAAATTTTGAGCCAAACAAAGAAGGGGGAGCTTTCTTAAGAAAATTTTAGGATTAGTTGTTTTTCCCTCATCTAAGGGCCCCAAATGAATCCATCTTAGGGATGAGATTCATCCCTACAAAAAGTAGGTGGGGAGTGGGTAGAGGAATATGAATTTAAATTTAAATTTGAAATCTAAAATACATGGGTTGAATTTTTAAGGGGCCACTTTAATTGTGTAAGGGGTGGGTTTATTCTTCTAACCCTTGTGCTAATTAGGAACCTTGTTATTTATTTTAAACCTAGTCACCTTGTGGGATTATTATGACTCTATTATTTTATTTAAATAGACCCCTTTTATCCATGGGATTAATTTGTTCTAGTTGACTATAGTGGAAATCAAATAATTATCAAAATGAAAATTAGGGGAAACTAAACCAAGCCTTAGACTAACCTGGTTTATTCATAGGTATCGAGGGCATTTTATTTTTATTATAATGGGGATTTAAATAAGGAAATTTATTATTAATTTTAAAGTAACTTAGAGACATGAATGTGACAAATGGTAATTCGAAACTTTTTGCGAACATTTTTCAAAAAAAATTATTCCATAATTTTTCTAGCTTGCCTAGGTTGTTCTTGGGTTTTGTGCGGGGAAAGTTTAGTGGGCGTTACACTTGGTATTTGAGAAATGGGTTCAAAGCTTGGACCCATGGGCACACTAGAAAACACAAGACATGAACATTTAACCTAGCGCAAATATTTTTTTAGACCTAGAAAACAACATTGTCTGATAATTGTATAATATAGAAAACCTAGAAAACTGAAACAAAAACCTAGAATGATGAAATAACTCTCACCTTGGTCTATGTAGGAGGTGCAGACTAGATGAGGGGTTCTTGCACGTAGATTTAGACTTTCCACCTCTAGATCAGGAGGTAGTGACCATTCTCCTTAGATTTTACAGACGCTTCAGGATGTTAATGACGATATATGTGAGGGTCCTTAGGAGGATGAATTGCTAGAGAAGATAAGGAGCCATTAATTGAGGCTCATGCATCTCCTCAACATAGTGAGGAGCATAGGGTAGAGAACTCCCATGTGGAGTCGGCTAGGGTAGAGTCACCACAGAGGGGACATGAAGACAAGATTTCAGGACACAGGGATAGATCTCGGAGCCCTAGGTAGAGGGAGGAGCATGCAGAGAGACCTAGGGTTGTTAATCATCATTTGCAGACCATATCAAGGAGATCCTAAAGCTACACGCATCTCCCTATTCTGGAGATATAGGTGGTTTTTAGGAAGAGGCCTGATTGGTGAGCTTTGAGAATGCTTTAAGCTCTGTGTTTGTACTAACAACATGAAATATCGTGTTGTGATCCATCTTCTGAGGGATGGAGAAGGTGTCTAGTGGAGGAATGAGGAACAAAAGCTCCATGTTCACTCGAGAGATGGTTACATGGAGATCTTTGAGGAGAGTTCAGGAGTAGGTATTTATCCCAGGAGGTTCATTCAATAGAGGATAGACAAGTTCCATGACCTCCGTCAGGCATCTATGACTATAGCTGAAGTATGAGAGTCATTTTTTGGACCTACTATAGTATGTTGACTATATGTAGGATGAGAAGGTCTAGATTCACAGTTCATCAAGGGCCTGAATTTAGATTTGGGTGGTGCAGTGCATATTCATTGCCCATAGACCTTAGCAAAGGTTGTGAGAAGGCCTATATAGCAGAGGAGACTCGGGGAAGACACAACATGCCAGTAGGATAGAGTGCGGAACCACATCCAATAGATGTAGGATATAGGTCAAGGGGGTCAGATCCTCCTCCTCATGGTAGACATGGTTCATCCATAATCATCATTTAGCCATCCACCATCCACCTTAGCAGCAGAAAAACTCATCCACCATTCAAACCTACTCGGAGATTTGATGCTCGAGGGGACATGGAGCATGGGCCTCCTCCTAGGGGTCCCATTAGGACACAAGGTGCACTGATAGCTCATTCAACAGGAGCTCATCATTAGAGACCTCATTAGTATATAGCTTGATCGTCAGGATCCACAACGTGACCTCTAGAGTACCGGCTGGAGTTACATCTCACTAGAGAGGACCAAGAAGTTGTTATGGTTGTGGTGTTGTTGGACATCATTGGAGAGAGTTCCCAAAAACCATAGTAATAAGGGTAAGGGGCATATTTTAGAGCCTACGGTTGGTGACATGGGATGTAGCCATTGGATCTATGTAGTGGTCGAGAACCACTCAGGATGAGCACCAGAGTACCATGATAGAGACTACAGTAGCATTGGTGGTATTCCTACCTCTATATTGTTTGATTCTGGTTTGTTTGATTCATTTATTGCACCATCTTTAGTAGAGCATTGCAGGTTGGTGGTAGTTAGGTAGGGTCTTATTTGGGACATTGAGATGGCTTCTAGAGCCAAAATATTTATAGACTCCTTAGTTAAGGAGTGTGTAGTGGATTTGGGACCCTTCACCACTACCTCGGATCTTCATATCCTTTCGTTGGGTTCATATGGAGTCATCTTGGGCATGGAATGGTTGTCTGCACATAGAGCCACAGAGTGGATTGTTACCATAAGACTATTTCATGTACATATGATCTAGGAGTTGAGTCAGTGATAATGAGTTAGGAGGCCCATTTCCATCTACACCATCTCCGCTATGCAGCTTAAGAGGTGTGTGACAAGGTTTCGATGTATACCGTTATGAGTAGTGATAGATATGAGGATGAGTCTAGTGGACCATCCCTTGATGACCATCACATCTTGAGATATTTTGCTAATGTTTTCCAGGGAGATACTGGGTTACCTCCCCACGTGAGATATATTTTCACATAGATTTGGTTATGGGTGCAGAGCCTATCTCACGAGCACCTTATCAGATGACTACCCCTGAGCTTTTGTGAGCTCAAGTTGTAGCATGAGGGCCTTCTGGAGAAAGGCCTAATCCATCCTAGTGTATCCCCTTGGGGTGCACCGATGATTTTTGTAAAGAATAAGGATGGATATCTTTGTTTGTGTATTGATTATCGCTAGCTGAACAAAGTAGTGATCAAGAATCGTTACCCCCTTCCACGCATTGATGATTTATTTGATCATATCAAGGGGACCACAATATTCTCTAAGATAGATCTTAAGTTAGGGTATCATCAACTAAGGATCATGGAGGAAGATATTCATAAGACCGCCTTCGTATGAGATATGGCCACTATGAGTTCACAGTGGTGGCTTTTGGTCTGATGAATACCACCGCAGTGTTCATGAGCTTGATGAATGGGGTATTTAGGACTTTTTTGGATCGCTTCATGCTCATTTTACTTAATGAAATTATGATATACTCACATACTCATGAGGAGAATGAGGGCCGCCTTCGCTAGGTTCTTCAGTGTCTTTGTGAGAAATAACTTTATGGGAACCTAGAGAAGTGTGCATTCTTTCAGACATAGGTGCAATATTTGGGCCACATCATTTTTGGGGAAGGTATCACAGTCGATTATTCCAATATTCAAGCTATTATGGATTACCAAAGACTAAGTAGTGTGACCAAGGTGTGTAGTTTCATGGGTTTGGTAGGATACTACAGAGATTTATATGTACAAGACTTTTCTCGGTTACGCCTCCCATCCCTTCCCTTTAGTGGAAAGTGAAGAAGTTTTTATGGTCAGATAGATATGAGTAGGCATTCTAGACACTGAAGGAATACCTCATGAAAACACCTATTCTTGTAGTACCAGACCCTCATGGTGAGTTCTTCATTTACACAGATGCTTCTTTGGCAAGACTTGGTGGTGTATTGATCCATGTAAGAGGGAAGAGGAGTTACGTTTGAGTCTCAAAAACTCAAATTTTATGAGCTCAATTATCTGAATCATGATCTTGAGCTTGCAACAGTTGTGTACATGCCTGGTGTGGTGGAGACACTTCCTTCTTGGTCAGAGATTTACACTCACGACTGATCACTTGAGTCTTCGCCACCTCTTCACACAACCCAATATCAATGCTCGTAAGCGGAATTGGATGGATTTACTTTGTGAGTATGACATGGAGATAGAGAATGTGAAGGGGAAAGAGAATGTGGTGGTTACAGATGACCTGAGTATATAGAGATATGTGGCTATGGCTACTTTAGTGGGTATAGATTTGAGGAGTAGGATTGTCTAGTATCTTCCTCACGACAAATTCTACCTTGCAGCCAGAGAAGAGAGATTGAGTATCAGAGACCCCTTGAGGGAAGATTTGATGGATTTTCATTAGAGACATATGGCCTTCTCAGACACATGAGGTTAGATATATGTTCCTAGAGATGGAGGCTTGAGATAGGACATTTTGACAGAGGCTCATCATGCACCTTATTCACCCATCTCAAGGTGAAGAAGATGCACGCCACCTTGAGACAGTTTTACCATTGAGGGGACTTCAGAGAGATGTGGATCAGTTCATGTCACACTTTTAGATTGTCATAAGTGAAGGACAAGAATCAACATCCAGCTAGCCTTCTCTTCCCTCATGCCATACCAAAGTGGAAATGGGACACCATTTCCATGGACTTCATAGTTGGGTTACAACGTCGAGATACCACCATGACGCCATCATGGTCATGGTGGATAAATTGATGAAAGTGGCTCATTTTTCTCTGGTGAAGACCACCTACATAGCTAGTGCAGTGGCATGGGTATACCTTGATGAGATTGTCATATTACATGGGATTCCATAGGAAGATCATTTGTGACCATGATCCCTTGTACACTTCTCACTTCTGGACTATGATGCAGTATGCTCTCAAGATGAAGATCAATTCTTCAATACATCCTATCACCCTGAGATAGATGGAAAGACTGAGTGGGTGAATCAGATCTTGGAGGACATGCTTAGGATGTACATCATGGACCATTAGTCGAGGTGGGAGGAGTACTTTTATTTGGTGGAGTTTTCCTACAATAATAGTTTTAAAGTTTGATAGGCATGGCTCCTTTTTCAGGGAACTATATGGTAGAGAGTGCATGACACCTCTTAGTTGGGACATGTTGGAGGATAGGGTTTCTCTTGGGCTAGATTTACTACAGGATATGGAGCAGCAAGTTTTTATGATCAAGAAGAGGTTGCAAGAGGCGTAGGACATGAAGAAGAAGTATGCAGCACTAGATAGGATAGATCATAGTTTTGAAAGTGGGACAAAAGATGTTTCTTCATGTCAGGCCCCATAAGATCCCTATCCATTATGGAAAAGGATCTAATATTACTCCTAGATTTTTGGGTCCCTTGAGATCTAAGAGTGTATCGGTCCTTTGCCTATCGTCTAGCATTTGCACCTATGTTATCTTGCATCCACAATGTGTTTCATGTTTCTTTACTTAGGAGATACATCGCTGATACTTCTCATGTATTAGATTGACCCATTATAGGTGAAAGATCAAGGGTAGGCGATGGTGGAGCCCATCCATATTTTAGAGTGCATAGAACCTTGGGCCTTTGGGACAGAGATTGATAGGTTCAAGTCCAAGTGGGAAAGGTATGATTAGAGTCCTGACACATGGGAGGATGCTACATTCTTTACGAGTCTAGTTTCCAAACCTATTCTAGTGACTTCTAGCAAGAAGTCGAGTCTAAGGGAGGGGGATGTAGTTCCCACTTCCGTTTGACACTTATTATATTTTATTTAGATATTGTTGAATATATGTATGGATATTATTGTATCATTTAGACATAGCATGATGTTATATGAACATGATACTTATACTATTGTTAGATTTTTATTCATAGTATGTTGTGTGTGGATTCTTAAAGATATTTTATATTGATGATGATGTGTTGTTGACATATTTATATATTGAACATTTGACATTCTTTTCATATTGAGTAGGCTTTAACAGTTGAACTAATCTGGTGATCTTATTGGTATTGATGAAATGTAGACTTGAGATGTTGTTAGAAATTGGAAAAATAATGTTACTTGTCTAGATGATGATTTAATTTATATGTGGATGATTTTTGATTTATATTGTATATTTTATCTTGGATGTTTTGATGCGGCCATGAGACAAAGGAGGTATTGTGTGTTTTAAAGGTGTTTATATCACAAAATCAAAGGGGCATTGAGACCAACCACATCGGAATGCTAGATGGATTGAACAATGGTCACCATGGAAATATGTGTTATGTTGTGTGTGTTTGATTATAGTCAATCATTCTTACTATATCCAAATGTGCTATTTCTGTAAATATTTCATTATAGTTATATCGGCCAAATTTGGAGGCTTGTGGGAGAAGTTAAACTTGTCCCACACCTCTAAATTTATTATACCAACCTTATTTATGGGTTGGGGGTCAAAAATAGAACCCATGATGTGTTTTGGAAGGCAAAAGATGAGTTTTAATTGCACTTTCTTACTTATATTTTTTTCTCGTCTTAAAGGGTATGGATTGGAGTGGTGTGTGTAAGAGGTTTTTCATACATATCAACCAGCCATTTATTTTTCCTTGAGTATTGGTTTGACTTTGGTGATGTGCGGTGGAGAAGAAATGATGTGGCATCCTACATGGAGCCACATCATTTGCCTCCTCCTATTTTCTATATATTGAAAATTTTGTGAAGTAAATGGGGTTACTCACTTGCTTTTGGAGCTCTCTCTTTTGGAAAATATGTTGTTGCGGGGAGGCATAAGAGATTTTGGATTGATTGTGTTGTGGAGGAGTCTAGAGGTGGGCATCCAAACCCTTGAGAGGCATAAGGGCAACTCCATTATTCCTATCTCGACTTGGATATTTTAGAGCCATTGTTTGGGAAGTTGTTGAGTCTAAAAATAAGTGTTTTATTTGTTGTTATCTTTCTTATGTGTTGAATCCTTGGAAGTGAATGTTGAAAGATTTTTTAGTAGCCATTTTTGGTCCACACCTTATTGCCTTATGGTTGGGGCTTGGGGACAATGAGAATAATTGCTTCTTCTTCTCATTGGAGTTATGGGATGGAAGTACGAGATAAAATAGTGAGTATAGTAGAAGCTATTCCGCATGTTGATATGACAGATCATACTTTAGAGCAGCAAGGTATTGGATCTACAAATCTTGCACATGCATCAAAATTCATAGCACAAGCTACACCTCCATCTATAGTTCGAGGTCTCCAAGATTTCAGCCATCTTAAGCCATGTAAGAAACACCACATATGCCCATATTCTTGTTGATATGGATATGATGGCTTATTTCCCAGCCACGATGGAGCTCAAAGTTAGGGACATAATATGGACTCAAAATCTAGATTATGAAGGTCTCCCCTTTAGATGTAGTTGTTTTGGCCTTGGTCATCTCACCTCTGATTGCCACATTGTCAAGAAGAAGATTAAAGGGCAGGTATCGTGGTGGAAATATTTTAACCCAAATAATTTGATAGTTTATGTTGATGAGGTCGATGATCGCTCGAAAGTTTCAAACAGTCACTCTGGAAATCATGGATGAGGAGAAGGAAAAGATAATGGAAGAGAAGAATGCACAAATGTTGGATGGGACCCCTCTACTAGCTTTACCCTGATTATGATCTACATGTTGCAGATAAGGGGAGTTGTGTGTTTGTACTCCTTTGTTACCTTGGCTTCTCTAGGTCAAAACATTGAGTCTCTTGAAATTTGTCTTCCGATCCACTCGGATGAGAATGAAGATCCCAATAGGGGGGTGGGTTGGAAGGTGGTGAACTATAAAAAGAAAGGAAAAGATGGAAATTTTCCTCTCAAGATGAGCCTTAGATCTCATAAAGGGAAAGATCATGATTGTTAGTGTTCCTTGGTCTACGGGAAAAGATGCCTTGACATCACCTTGGGTTTGTGTTTGGTGTTTTCCTGTTTCTTGGTCTTGGTTTGTATGGTTTTTTCCTTCTTAGGCATGTGGGCATTGTTTTTGTTGATTCTCCTTTTGGGCCTTGAAGCTTATCCTTCGGTTGTTCAGGGTTATGTTATCCAATTTTTCCCCACAGGAAAAGTTTGATCAAACACGACCTTCCACACCAGAGAAATGAAGAGGTCAGTTCATTCATGCGAGCCCACATTTCAAATATAACAATCAGGTTACAGGAAGGATCCACAATGGCAATGGAAGGTGGGAAAATGAATGGCCAATGGAAATATTGAAGAAGATCAAAGCTCAAGTGAAAAAATAGAGAAAGGCTTGAGTTTTTGAACTTCACATTTTTGGGGATCTCGGAAATGGATGGTTGAAAAAATGAAGAAAGCCAAGTCGGTAAGTCAAAATTGATCCTAGAGTGATTCGACTCAAAGCAAAGAAATAGAGCTATGGAAGGCACCACATGTCAGCTCAACGTACTTTCAAAAGGTACAACAAAGGAGGATACCCTAGGGATGCGCTTGACTCCCACATGGATCTCAACACATATAGTGGATAATTTATAGACTCAAAAAACCATCATATAAAAGTATAAAGCTTTGAAAAAGGAGGAAGAAGATAAGATTATCCTACATCCATTAAAATTTCTAGTGACGAAAAGGTGTGGTGAGGTATCCCTTCTATCATTTCACATGAGCGGTTTGCTTCCCTGCAAAAATGATGCACAGCTTCCCCATGCGAGAAATTATTTTTTTAGTGCTTAGGTTTGGTTTCACTCAGAAATATGGTCTCCCATCCTATGAGTATGGCATTTTTGGGCTCCCCCTTTGTTTATCTATGCTTGAGTTTCCGGAAAAGTCCACGATGGATAAAATTAATTGCCACCATCTCTCTCGAAGTCTTCTAGTAATCGTCCCTCCTCAAAGCTCAAGCACTTATTTGTTCACTCAAGGCCCGAATTGGCAAAGTATTAAAAATGCCAAAAGAAGCCTCTATGTGTCTCTTCAAAGAAACTTTTAGTATAATGCTTAAAATCAATATTCTCAAACGAGTGTAGGCTCTCCATGTGGTCAAAGCTAGAGAAATTTGCAATGGGTGTTGAAACTTTTAAGCATGGGAAGAGCTAGTGGAAGCCTCCACGTGCCTCGTCAATATAACTTCAAAGGTAAAATCCAAAGGAATATTCCCAAAAGAGCACAGGACCTGCACATGTGTAGGGTCTAATATAGTTTCTCCTAAATAGGTGGAAAAGGTAGAACAAAATAGAAATAAGAGGAACAATCTCAAAGATCCTGTTGGCGATGCATTCGGATTCTTCTTCAGAAGAAAATCTCTATGTGGGTACTCAGTACCATTGATATTTTGGTTTTTCCTCTAGTGGAGTTTTTTATTTGGTGTTCTTTGGTCTCTTCCCTTCTCTCCTATTCTTTCCCAATGTCGATTCTTGCTGAAATTGTTTCTTCTTTCTCCTTCCTCCTCCCTTCTTTCGGTTGGCTATTTTCAGCCCACCCTTCTCCGTTTTTATTCTTCTCTTTTATTCTCTTTGTATGGTTTGGGCCTTACCCTCTGGTTCATAGCTCTGGTTAAAAGTGTTTAATCATAAGAAAAGGATAAGCTTGAGTGCTTATCAGATTTGGAGGGATGCTTTAATGAAGAAAATATTTGTGGAAAAGTTGAATCTTTGCCGAACATAAGGGACTTAGCCAAAACCCAAAGAAATAAGAGTAGGCTCGTGGAAAATGCTAAGTGTCCAACCATTGCAACGTCAAGAGTGAAAGGATGGGGTAAAGTCTTTGAAGCTTGCATGGTTTCCATGTAGAGCTAACTACAAAGGTCCCACCCGAAAAGGAGTTTTGACATTATATATAGTGGGGTCCTTTACTCACCCAAATGAACGAAGCAACATGTTTGTGGGCGTGCTAAGTGTTGGAACGTTGCATTCCAAGGACCCTAAAAGGTAGCAAAAATCTTAAGAATGTGTAGGGCTTCCACATGGATCTTGCATGGATAGAATCCAAACCCAAAGAAGTTTGGAAAATATTGGCGGAAGGTCAATTCAATGAAATATGAACCATGAAGCCCACCAAGAATTTTAAATGCTTATATCTTTTAAAATATTGTGAGATCCGGTGTGGAATACCCAACCCTAACCTTTAGATGATCATAACTTTCAACTCGAAGCTCATAATTGAGAAAGAGATGAAATTTTGAAATCTCTCGATGTCTCGCTACTCACCTACCTTTAAATTAGTGGGACTAAGTTCTTAAAAAATGAAAATATAGTCCACCATTTTTGAGGTTGTCAGGCTTCTCACCTACCACCATAATGAAGTATGGGCTTCTTTTCTTTCCCAACAAGGAACAACACATGGAGGCATGGGTTTTGCAATGGAACCCATCATTGTTGTAGGTGAATTCAATTCTCTTTTGGGGTGGTTGAGGTAGGTTTCGATTTATTCTCTCCTTTCTCTCTCATATTCTTCATATATATTATAAGGAGGGGTACTTGTCTAGGGGTTGGACATTTTGGCTTTGCACCTTCCCTTCTTGTCTTCTCTACAAGTGGATTTGTGGATTTCAAACCTCCCATTCGAACTATAATGCAAGTTTGTGCCTCTTGGCCATTGTAATAGATCGAATAAAATTATTGGAGCAATAAAATAAGTGTGTGGATGACCTCAACCCTCTTTTATGTTCATTGTATCAAATTGATCTCTCATTGTAATCCTGATTATTTATGCATGGTGGTTGTATTACACTTTTATGGTTTGTGTTTAATTGCAAAGTAGGTGTTCAACATTCCTTTGGTGCATCACCTCTACTAGTTAGGTTTATTTTCTTGTATCTTCTTAACCCTATCTCCTTGGAAAATTAGAGTAGATTTTAGAGTAGACCCTTTGCAAATTGTATGTGTGCACCTGAATAGAGGAATAGGAACCGGCCTTCATCTGGAGAGCTTTCCTAATTGCAATGTCCCATAGTTTGGGAAAAGATCCATGTTGTACAATCACACCGAGAGTCTCAACCCATCACGTTACTGACATATCAAAGGTGCTATGATTATGCATCAATACGTTCCTGATCCCTTCAAAATCTGGTTTTTACCCAATCTAATAAAAATTTCAGTTCTTGTATTATTTTCTCGGAGTTACTGAGATCTAGAATATGTTGAAGAGGCTATAAATAATAAAGTTTGGACACGCTTCATTGATGATGAGATCCATGCCATAGAGAAGAATCGACATGGGAGATGATGGATCTTCTCGAAAGGAAAGGACATGATAGTAGTTAAGTGGGTCTACAAGAAAAATACAATGCTAATAGAAAAGTACATAAACACAACAAGGTTGGTAGTAAGAGTTTTTATACAAAAAAATGGAGTTGACTATAATGAAATGTTTACACCAAAGAGCACATTTGGATACAAAGAAGAATGGTTTACTATAATCAAACACACATAACATAACACATGTTGCCATGGTGACCATTGTTGAATCCATCTAGCATTTCGATGTGGTTGGTATCCAATACCCTTTTATTATTGTGATATAAATTCCTACAAAACACACAATACCTCCATCTTTCTTGTGCCGCATCAAAACATCCAAGATAAAATATAAAAATATGAATCGAAAATCATCCACATATAAATTAAATTTTCATCTAGTCAAGTAACGTTATTTTTTCAATTTCTAACAACATCTCAATTCTATGTTTCATCAATACCAATAAGATCACCATATTAGTTCAATTGTTAAAGGCTAATCAATATGACAAGAATGTCGGATGTCGAATATATAAATATGTCAACAACATATCATCATCAATATAAAATATCTCTAAGAATCCAAACATATCATACTATGAATTGAAATCTATCAATAATCTATGTATCTTTATCATCTAACATCATGTTATGTCAAAATGATACAATAATATCCATACATATAGTCATCAATATCAAAATCAAATCTAATAAGTGTTAAAGGAAAGTGGGCACTACATCCCCTTCCTTTAGACTTGAATTTCTCCTATAATTCATTGGAATAGGTTTGGAAACTAGACTCGTAGCAATGTAGCATCCTCCCATGTAGCAGTAGTCTCATCATACCTATCCCACTGGACTCAAACCTACTCAATCTCTTCACCTCGAAGGCCTAGTGTCTTGGGCTATAAAATATGGATGCGCTCCACCATCACCACCCCTTGATCTTCCACCTGCAATGAGGTCCAATATAATACATGAGAAGGATCAATAATGTATCTCCTAAGTAAAAAATTATGAAACACATCATGGATGTGAGACAAGCTAGGTAGAAATGCTAGACGATAGGCCAAAGGACCAATATGTTGCAAGATCTTGAAGGGACCCAAAATATAGGAGCAAGCTTAGATGATTTTCCGTAACGAATAGGGATCTTATGAGGCCTAACATGAAGAAACACCTTTGTGCCCACCCCAAAACTATGATTTGTCTTGTGCTGGTCCGCATACTTCTTCTTCCTATCCCGTACCTCCCGCAACCTCTACCCGATTATAACAACCTACTAATCTATATCCTATAGTAAATCTTTCCCAAGAGAAACCATGTCCTCCAACCTATCCCAACTAAGAGGTGTCCTAAACTCTCTACCATATAGTTCTTGAAAAGGAGCCATGCCTATCGAACTCTAGAAACTATTATTGTAGGAAAACTCCACTAGATACAAGTACTCTTCCCACCTCGACTGATGGTCCATTACGTACATCCTAAGCATGTCCACCAAGATATAATTCACCCACTTAGTTTTTCCATCTGTCTAAGGGTGATAGGTTGTGTTGAAATTGATCTTCGTCTTGAGAGAATACTCCATCGTAGTCCAAAAGTGAGAAGTGTACAAGGGATCTCGGTCACAAATGATCTTTTGTGGAATACTGTCTTCAATTTGATGGCTCATCATCACGGTATACCCGTGCCACCGCACTAGCTATATAGGTGGTTTTCACCAAATAAAAATGAGCCACTTTTTTCAATTTATCCACCATTACCATGATGGTGTTGTGGTGGTATCTTGACGTCAAGAACCCAAAAATGAAGTCCATGGAAATGGTGTCACATTTCCACTCCGGTATAATGTGAGGGATGAGAAGGCTAGCTAGATGTTTATGTTGGAACTTCACCTTATGAAACTCTAAACAATGTGACATGAACTGAGCCACGTCTTTCTGTAGTCCCCTCTAATGGTACAACTCTCTCAAGGTGATGTTCATCGTCTTCACACCGGGATGGGATGATTAAGGTGCATGATGAGCCTTTGTCAAAATGTCCTATCTCAAACCTCCATCTCGAGGAACATATATCTCGACCCTTGTGTTTTAAAGAATACCATTCATCTCTAATCAAAATCAAACAAATCTCCCCTCAAAGGGTCTTTAATACTCAATCTCTACTCGCTACAAGGTAGAAACTATCGTGAGGAAGATGCTACAAAATCCTACTCCATAAATCTATACCCACTGAAGTAGCCATAACCACATGTCTCCATCTACTCAAGGAATCTACAACCACATCCTCCTTTTAATTCACATGCTCTATCTCCATGTCATACTCAAAAAGTAACTCCATCCAATGCCACTGACGAGCGTTGAGATTGGGCTACATGAAGAGGTGACATAAACTCAAGTGATAGGTCCCGAGTGTAAATATCCAGCAAATAAGGACGTGTCTCCACCAAACTAAGGCATACACAAGTGTTGAAAGCTCAAGGTCATGATTCCAATAATTGATCTCATAATCCTTAAGTTTGCAAGACTCAAACGAAACTCTGTACCCTCCCGGATCAACACACTACCAAGTCCTTCCAAAGAAGCATCCATGCAAAGGAAGAAATCATGCTAAGGTCCAGTAATGATATAATAGGTGTTATCATGAGGAATTCCTTTAGTGTCTTGAAGGCTTTCTCACATCTATCTGACCATAAAAACTTCTTCCCTTTCCACCGAAGGGAAGTGATGTGTACGCAACCCGAGATAAGTATTGTACAAATCTCTTGTAGTATCATTTTAAACCCATGAATTTGTGCACCTCAGTCACACTAATGGGTGTTGGCCAATCCATAATAGCTCAAATATTGGAACAATCGAATGTGATACCTTCCCCAAAAATGATGGGGCCCAAATACGATCTTTGTGCGAAATAACACACACTTCTCCAGTGTTCCCATAAAGTTGCTGCTCATGAAGACACTAAAGAAACTCGAAGGTACCCTCATCCTCCTCATGTATACATGAGTATATTAGAATTTTTTCAAGGAAAATGATCACAAAGCAATCCAAAATCTCTTGAATACCGCATTCATCAACCTCATGAACACAACAGGGGCATGAACGTCGGTCAAAAGACACCAATGTGAGCTCCTAGTGGCCATATCTCATATGGAAGGCCATCTTATGAATTTCCACCTTTGTGATCCTCACCGATGATACCCTCACTTAAGATCTATCTTGGAGAATATTGTGGCCCCCTTCATCTGATCAAATAAATCATCAATGCACGAAAGGGGGTAACAATTATTGATCATTACTTTGTTCACCGGTGATAATTAATGCACAAACGCAGAGAGCCATCCTTCTTCTTCATAAAATCACTGGTGCACCCTAAGGGGATACACTAGGATGGATTACAAATTTCTTTAAAACACCCTCAATATGCAACTTGAGCTCGCAGATCTTAGGGGTAGTCATTCGATAAGGTGCTCGTGAGATAGGCTCTCCACCCTGAACCAAATCTATGCGAAAATCTATCTCACATGGGGGAGGTAACCTTGTAGCTCCCCTAGAAAGACATCAAAAAATCTTTGGAAATGTGATGGTCATAAAGAAATGGTCCACTAGACTCGTCCTCGATTTTTCACTAACCGTAATAGCATACATTTTACAACCTTGTTACACACACCGATTAAGCTACATAGTGGAGATGGTGCAGATGGAAATGGGCCTCCTAACTCCTGTAATCATTGACTCGACTCATAGATCATCTATACATGAAATAGTCATATGGTAACAATCCACTCTTACTCTATGTGTAGACAACCATTCCATGCCCATGACAACCATTCCATGCCCAAGATGACTCTATATGAACCCAAAAAAGGATACAAAGATCCTGGTAGTGGTGAAGGGTCCCAAATCCTCTACACACTACTTAACTAAGGATTCTACAGAAATTTTGGCTCTAGAAGCCATCCTAACATCCCAACTAAGACCCTACCTAAATGTCACCAGCCTGCAACACTCTACTAAAGATGGTCCAATAAATGAATTAGACAAACTAGAATCAAACAATTTAGAGGCCTCACCGCAACACTCTACATGTAGTCTCTATCATGGTATTGTGGTCCTCAGCCTAGCGTTTCTACCACTACGTAAATATGATGGCTACGTCCCATGTCTCTCTGACCATAGGCTCCGAAATGTGTGCCTTACCCTTTTTATTAGGGGTCATTGGGTACTCTCTCTAATGATTTCAAACGATGCCAAAACCATAACAACTGCCTATTCCTCTCCAGTGAGATGCAGCTCCAGGAAGTACTCTAGAGGTCTGTGCTGTGGATCTTGACAATCCAACTATAGAATGATGAGGTCTCTAATGACAAGCTCTTGCTTATTGAGCTCTTGGTGCACCCTATGTACTAATGGGAACCCTAAGAGGAGGCCCCATAATCCATCCCCATGAGCATCAAATGTCTAAGTAGGTATTGTTATCCAAAATTCACCCTCAAGGTAATTTTGATAACATACATCAAATTCTTTAGTCCCAGGCAAATAGATTGAGTCAGGGCAAAAAATTCATGTTTCTAGGGTCCCCTCATATTTTTCTAACTCCCCTGTCCAAGTAGAAGAGAGCAAGTTCTGAGAAAATGTGAAAAAATTGCAAAAACAAGCTCGGGCCAGGAAAAATCACGAAAAATGGCTAAGTCCTAGTCCTAGAAGCATTTGGGACAAGTGGGACAAAAAGGCGCGGATCGGCCGAAATGAGCACAGGCGGCCCCGGAAGCAATTGGGACATCTGGGACAAAAGGACGCGCGGGACGCGGAAATCCGAACTGGCCGAAAAGAGAAAAAATTGGCTAACTGCTGAGAGTGTCGCCTTTGGGACAAGCGGGACAAAAGACGCGAACCGGCCGAACCGGGCGAAATGAGTCAAGGCAGCCCGAAACAGTCTGGGACGCGTGGGCCAAAAGTACGCGAACCGGCCGGATCGGCCGAAATGAGAACTTTTGTCCCGGAACAGTTGGGACAAAAGGGCGCGAACCGGCCGAACCGGGCGAATTTGTCCCAGACGGTCCGAAAGAAAATGGGACATATGGGCTACGAGTACGCAAACTGGCCGAACCAGTGAAATGGGAACAAGCAGTCCGAAACAACTGGGACATTTGGGACAAATGGGCGCGAACCGGGCCGGTTTCAAGCGAAATCAAATCAAGCACAAGGAGCACTGTGCTAAATGGGACAAAGGGACGCGTGGGACGCGAAAAGCCGAAATGGCCGAAGGCAGGGAAGAAAAGTCAACGTTTGGTCCAGAAACTTCAAACGGCCATAACTTTTGACTCCAAGCTCCAATCACCAATGCTCATTCCCGTCAAATGACAAAACGCCCACTGAGCCCAAACAAATGCCCGCACTCGTAAGGCCATAACTTTTGTATTTCTCAACGAAATCGCACAAAATTGGTACCGTTGGAATCGTGGTTCCAAGCCCGATGCACAGAAATCAAAAATTCTGGATTTTATTAGAAATTGATTGAGATTTTTAAGGAAACGTGGCCGGATTCGAACAGGTGTTTTATTTGGTAGCTTTGGAGTGCAATTAAGAGGCATGGTCATCATTCTTTCTCTGTAGCACATGGGACAGTATGGGGAGCCTTTTGCAAGTAATGTATAACCATTCCACTCAATTTAATGCCTCTTACGGGTAGTTGAAGGACAGATTTCAGGATTTCCATTTTCCTTCTCTTCTCCTTCTCATTTTTCTATAAATTGGAGTGTTGGACTCATTGTAAAGGGAGAGTTTTTGGGTAACAAAGCTCACAAAATTTCTTTGTGAAGCTAGTGTGTTTGCAGGCCCTTGTAGTGGACTCCTTGCATGGTGATCCGTGCCCTTATCTTGTAATAGATTGAATAAATGTGCATATCATGAAGCAATAAAATACCGGTTGTGGATATATCTTCCCCTGCTTTGTGCTTTCTTGCATTCTTCTTGCCCCTTTGATCCTTCTATGATAATATTGTGTCTATCTATTATGTTCTTGCAGGAATTCATTATTATTGTGTGTGCTTGAAATATTACTTGAATGCATTTTGCTAGATTATGGAGAACTGTCATCACCTCTTCTAGTGTGCACTTTGCCTCTCTGTATTTCACACATTTAGAGACTACTCTTCCATCCTCCTTTTCTCGGTGTATCACCGCTTTAGTGTAGGCTTTCATTTTATGTATTCTCTTTCCCGGTCCTTGAAATTTAGATTAGAACAGTTAGCTTATCCTGCATTAGAGTAGATTGTGGCAGGTAGTTTAGGAGCAAGAACCAGCTTTCTCTGGAGGTCTATCTCAAGTAGCAAGTCCCACAACTTGGAGATAGTACCCATGTTATCCAATCACACTGTGAGTTCAAATACATGCACAGGGGTGCTGTGATTCGGTGATAACAGTATGAATGTTGGATGAGTCTACTATTGTTGATGCGGTGGCATGAGTGATTACTATGTAGAACCATGTCCACCACAAGGATGAGGATTTTACCCGCTCGACCTACTATCTTGCATCTCATGGATGTGGCTCGCACTTTGTCCCTAGCATGTTGCATCTTCCTTGTGTCTCCTCTATAATATTGGCCTTCTACATAACTTCGCTAAGGTCTATGGGTAGTGATCATGCAATGTACCACTAAAATCTTAATTCAAATTCCTAATGAACCTATGAATCCGGACCTTCTCATCCTGCATATAGTCATAGATGCACGATAGAGGTCGTGGAACTCATCTATCCTCTATTTAATGAACCTCCGAGATAAGTACCTTCTCCTGAACCACTCTTCAAAGAGCTCCCACATAACCGCCTCTAAGTCAACATGGAGCTTCTACTCCTTGGTCCTCCACCAGACACCTTCTCCATCCCTTAGAAGATGGATCACAACATGAGATTTTGTGTGTCTAGTACAGTCATAGAGCTTGAAGCATCTCCTTAACCTCACCAACTAGGCCTCTACTTGAAAACCATTTGTGTCTCCAAAATTGTAAGACAAGCTTAGCTTTAGGATCTCCTTGATATGGTTTGCAGCTGATGACTGATGACCCCTAGGTCTCTGTACATGCTCCTCCATCTGCCTAGGGCTCTAAGATCTATCCTGTGTCTTAAAATCTTTTCATCATGTCCCCTCTGTGGTGATTTTTCCCTAGGTGACTCCCCATGGGATTTCTCTTCCTGTGCTCCTCGTTGTGTCAATGAGACACCCAAGCCTCAACTGATGGCTCCCTATCCTTTCTAGTACTTCATCCTCCTAAGGACCCTTTGCATATATAAGCGGCATTGACATTATGAAGCATCTGTAAAATATGAGCTAGAATGGTCTCTACCGTCTAATATGGAGGTGACAAGTGTAGACACTAAAACTAGGTGACACTCCCCTTTTGTCCCTTGACAAATAAGAATCCTTTATTATATTTACCTAGTCATGACCCCCTTCACCCCACTATTATCAATTTAATTAATCTAATTAAATTGATTCATTATCCTCACTATATTTATTATTTAAATATATTATTTAAATAATATCCACACATACAGTTCACTTAGACACCTCACCAAGCCAACTCAACCTAAGACCCATTCTTAGCAAGTTCCCATAACTAACTAAGACTTAACCTAACCCTAAAAATCAATCCCTATATTCCCTCTAACCACATTCTTGTATGCTCACAAGAATCTCCCGGTCTAATCAGTAGGATAACGACATGGGATCCAAGGAAATCGGGAGGATCTCACTAGTTTAGTCAACCTAGTAAATCTGCCTTGACTAACGTCGGTTACCATTAACTGCTACCGGTTAGCCGACCACCGTTGATTACCTCTTTTAACCCTAAAACAACCTTATTCTCAAGGTTGGAAGTTGGAAGCAAGTTGGAAAACTTTGAGAGAAAGTTGACAAAAAGAACACATCTCAGAGAGATAACGCATCTTCAGAGAGCCAATTCTATCGAAATCTCACATCCAAGGAGGGAGATTGAGCATCTTCTCCTACACAGCCATCCCAGCCATGATCTGATCTATCCAAGAAAAGAGGAGTGTACATGCAGCCCATGCAAAATATTTTCTTCAGTTGGTGATCACTTACAACCTTCAAACTCATCATCAGCACCTCCATCCCTCACACACAGACACTCAGGAACAAAACCCAAGTAAGTACAACATCATACTTTTCTAGTTATTTCATTTCTTCATCATTTTATCATCCATTGTTTATCTTGCTTCCTATTGAACTTATCCATATTTTCACCTCCGTATAGCTATTGAAACCTCAAAAAAGCCTACTCCAGTCACCCAATACCTCATCCCACCCAACCAAAGTCCTTTGTACAATCACAAAGGAGACCCCAACCTATTCTGTGACATTTCCAAATCTAACACTAACCGGCATCGGTTACACCTAACCACGCCAGTCACCCCGACCAACACCAGTCTCTGTGTTTTCCCACACAACCCTTAACAGAGACCTACCCACCTAATTTTATCTCACCCTCTTTCACCTGTGATCTACCCAAGACCCCTTCCAAACCTGCAGAACCTAGAACCAATCATTTGACCGTTGGATTCTATTCTATCTTAACTGTGTTAGATTAGATCTATTTCAAGTATTGTGTTTCTAATTGAGATACCTAAATCATTTAAAAATAACAATAGGATTTATTTCGTTTACAACATTGAATTTTTAAAATAAAGGGACTAACACCATCTAGGAAGTATCACACTTCCTGGATCTAGCATATGCTAGGCAATTCACTAGCCATATTGTTTAATTCATTCTCGGTGGTCTTGTATTCATTACAAGTAGTTCCTCCTAGCCAAAAGGAAGATCTCACGATCAGTCCGTGGATTCGAAAGTCATACGCGTGCAACAACCCATCAACCGACATTTGAACAGTATTCCTCCTATGCTCAAGTTACCCTATCTATTTCATCAACGCTTCTAAGAAATGATCTAGGAAAAGATGAAATATTTTGGCACACCCGGTGGGACCCATTCGAGGTTCCTTACATTTAATTCATTCCTAGGAATAAATTGTGTGTTTGTTTCCCTTCTAAAATGCATTCACACTAATTTTCTTCTTTGGTAATCCACCTCCCCTTTCTATTTTCTCTAAAGGAAAATTTTCTTTTGGTGTAATTAAAAATTCATTTCTTCATGTTTTCTCGCATTGTAGTGAAAGAGCATCCCTTTTCCTCTTCATCTTATTATGTCATCCAATTTCACATTTTCGGTTTGGGTTTACAAAAAGTGCATTCCATTCTGATTTATTGCATTAGCTCACATTAATTGACGGCAACCTATACAGTGGAAGTCATGACCAGCTGATGGTTGACAAATAAATCATAGAAAAGAACTTCTAGCCTTTTCTCTTTCTCTAAGTCTTACCAAACCACACAAAAATTCAAAATACATACATTCTTAAACAACATCCTACCTGAAAGAAGTTGTAGGTGATCACACGATCACGACATAGTGGGCACCCAACTCACTTATCTATCGAGTCATACTTTAGAGTGAAACCCAACCCCACCATAACATACCTGAAACCTCACCTTTTAGATCTCCTTTTTTTGTAGGAAGCCATCCTTGCCAAAAACTCTATTTCACAGCTTCATGTGTCGGTCCCTAAATAGCATAAGCTACATAAACATAATAGAAAGGGCACTCCTAGGATCACATTTTCTTAGTGTTTTTACTTGGCTTGCATTTTGAGGTGAGAGATCATGTTCATCACTTTTTTTTGTTCATCCTTGCACGCTCCTCATCATAGCTGGTGTATTCCAGCTTCACATGAGTGTGCAGGCCATATCATCATCATTCCAAGAATTTTGGGTCTTATTCTACATCATATTTTAATTCACAACCACTTTCTTTCATCACTATTTCAATTTAACGAAGAATCACATTGGTTACTTTTGACCGCCATCGGTTATACCCAACCGACGTTGGTTCCAAGTCCTTTTGTTAACCTACTCAAAAGGACATTTTTTTACTTCACTTTCTTCCACTTTTCACAGTCTTTGTCACTATCATCATTCCCATTGACATTTTAAACATCCTCAGATTTGGCATACCTGTCAGATTTTACCTTCTACCTCACTGTTTACTCACTATCCATTTTCTATAGTGACCGGCACTGGTTATCCCTTACCAGGTGTCGGTTTTCCCTAATCACATCGGTTATCCTGTTTCACATTCCAGCCATCATTTGGTCCTTTATCCACTTTTTATCACTAGATTCACCTATTCTTGTTGTTCTCTGTATCATTTACAAAAAAGTAGCCCTACCAGATTAGTACTGGTTCACATGGTGTTGACCCGAAGACAAGAAAACGCCCTTGTATTCCACACTAGTTTTCAACCACTCCCACGTAGTCCTTCACCACATTTTATTTTATCACCAACCAACGATCCTATTCAACCTACTACTATCACTATCGGAGATGAGGAGTTTTCATGACTCCTTGACTGAACCCCGCCACCTTAGACTTTTACCTTTCCCACTTGTCTACTCGAGACACCTCGGGTCGATTGATATATGACATGCCCATATCTATCCCCCGACTCTTGCACCAACAATCGCATCGGCGCCATCCGGCTTCATGCTGCCCACATCCACCTTACCCCTGCGTCGTTTAACAATTAGGTTCTATACCCGCTTATGATTGCCATGTCTATTACCTCTGTGGCACCCATTACATCCACCGTACGCTTGACGACTACCCCAAAACAACCTCATCCACCCCTAATGTCATATACATACCCATAGCTACATTTCGACCTCCATTATCGGTGACCCCTACCCCATTACAGTAACATGGTTCTTTTAATTCCACAATCATTGGCCCTTATCGCCACTAGGGTTACTACGACCCTTCCACCCCTTTATACATACTACCAATAACCTCCTATTTCATCCATTATTCATTCCGTACGTACCCCCTATTTCACTACCTTCTTCTCCACCACCCTATATTGTAGCACCATACATTGGAGTGTCACCCCTATTATACGCCCAAATTCAACCTTCTCATGCTACAGAGGCATCCAATCATCACAACCCACCAATGGTGTAATTAAATTGATGTTGGACAAGATGCGGTTATTGAGGCATTGGTTTCCGGATCCCGCAACATTCTCACCTACGACAAGATTTGCAACGAGCCTATTCACCCATCCATTCCTATCTGCTTCATACCTCGTGCATTGGGAAATTCCTAAATTCAATCGCTTCAAAAGCAAAGAAGACCCCAAAAATATTTGTGGTCGTTCAAACATGGGTGTTATCTTATTGCTCATGATGATGCCTTGGTTTTGAGAAATTTTCCCATGTCCCTCACTGGACCTGTATTAGATTGGTATAGTGGGTTACCTAAACACTCTCTATTCTCATTAAATCAGGTAGCCCAAGCCTTCTTAGATCATTTCTCTATCAATATCGCCAAGAAGGTTACCGTGACCAATCTATATTCCACACATCAATACGAGGATGAATCCATCACGATTTTGTCACTCATCGCACTGATCAATCAACTTACCTTCCAACCGCCACAAACTGGACTCATCGAACTCTTCACACAAGCTTACACTAGACATATCTCCCTCGAACTTTCAGGTCCAAACCTTCCGAACATTCGATGAGGCATTCACTATGGCACGAAAGTTAGAGATTTAGGCCATCAAAGAGAAGAAAATGTAATTATGAAATAAGAATTTGGAATTTAGGTCGAATGATACCTCTTCCTCTTCCAAACGATAAACCACCTATTCAAAAGGTAAGGGAACCACTAACATAGATGTACTAAAGGCCCGCAAAGCTCATCTCGTCGAATCAAGCTACACCCTCATCTAATATCTCACTGTCCCGTGCTTTTCAATTCGACAAAAAAGCAAAAAATATACCGTAATTGGGAACCTTACTTCTCTATCTTAGAAAATCTTATCAAAGCCGGAGCCATCACCTTGCGCACCATAAAACCATAGACTAGTTTTTACCTACTCGTCCCCATGCCCGCATGGTATAAGGAACATGATTTCTTTAATTACCATCGAGTAAAGGGTCATAGTGATGGAAACGGCATCACTTTCAAGAATACTATCCAAGAAATGCTCGAGAAAGGTGAGTTAACCGTGGATAATCCCAACACCACCCCAAACCAGAATCTAAAAATATTCAAAAAACCATTTCCCAACCATGCCCCTTCATCCAATCAAACCGGTGAGACATCAACTCATGATACCCATACCCATGAGATTCACACTATCTTTAACAAGGTACCTATCACCTCTCGAGTTACATCACATCCCTTCCATAGAGGAAATCGTAGCCCAAAATCCCGCTTCCACATTGGAACCTACCTCCCTTGTTCGTTCACCAACAGAGGAACACTTTTCAACTCCTTCATCACCTATGGAGGGTCTTCCGCTAACATTTAGACCATCTCACCACCGGCTTCTCCACTTAGAGAACCTTTACCCATAGTACCTCCTCCACCCGTAGAGGAGCTCCCATTACCTCTTCCACCCATGAGGAGCACCCATTACCTCCTCCACCCATAGCAGAGCACCTATCTATTGCTCCACTTATAGAGGAGCCCCCATCATCTCCTCCACCCACCATAGACCCGATCGAGATACCTTTGCCTCTCGGCAAGCATTCTCCATCTCTGCTACCCAAAATCCAACAGGACCTACTTTCAGCTCTCTTACCTACGAACGCCGAAGGTGGCCAATTCCCCATCTCTAAGATGTATTTTATGGGAATTCCTATTAGTTCCTCACCAACTCCATCCACAGACATGTCGTTCTCACATTTGGCCGATCACTTAGATTATGTGGATAGGGCTTTACTATGGGGCGCATCTTACTCCCCGTCTCAACACAAATGTAGAGGTCCCTCACCGATACCTACACTACCTACTAAAACACATTTTAACCCATCAAACCAAATACAACCACTATTGTCACAACCCCTTCCACGATACTTGTCAGCGCTCAAACCACACCCTTACCCATAACTCTGACCTACATCTAAACCCAAACCCACACCCACAAAATTTTCCTCAACTAAACCTATTACAACTTTAGGGGTCACCCCGACCACCAGCCTTACTCATCCACCAATTAAACTGGATTTAGCTACATCCTCTAACGTTAAAACCACACCTACTCCGACACCCAAACCAAAGAAACAAACTCATCGACCTCATACCCCGACCGCACCAATCACGCCCCACACTTTTCCCATCTCGACTTAAAACCTCAACCACCCAACATGGTCAAGCACCCTTCACCCATCGAAAACCAAAAACACAACAACCCATTCCTTCCTCGACAAACCTCTAACGTACCTAGGCACACAACAAAATTACACCCACACGTACATGCTCTTTACCACCAAGACCTCTAATACCTTCAGCTATTGCTTCACTACCCACTACACTTCAGTCATTATCCCTCACACCCCATGTATACGACCCAAGCGTCATCTACCTTCACATCACCCTCGTTACCCCCATGGGTAACTCGCCTCTTCCTCCATCTACTTTTCCTTCTAGACCTCGTACACCCACATCAACTTTACCCAAGAAGGTGCAACCCAAAAATAAAACCTCACTATCCCATAATAAGGTAGTCAAAACAACCACACACCTACCCATAAATTTACCGTACCACTACCCAAACAAACATTATTGATACCTAAAACCACACTGGCACTTAAAACCGTAACTCAACCCATTCCTACTTTTCCAAAAATAGTTCCTCGACAATCAACCACACCTACACCCAAAACCATGTTCACTTCCCCTTGTGATCCACTAGAAAGGTCCTATGCCAAAATTTTAACCAACCTTCTCGAGACTTATGTTATCACATTACCACCACTCAGGCCTTACGACCCCCCCTCAACACGAGAAAAAGGGTTTGATGATACTAAAATTTTCACATTCCATTGTGTGCCAGGGCATGATGTGGAGAGCTGGAAGGCCTTGAAAACCGTCCTTAACCAATTTTGTCCACCGAGAAACTAACTTTGATGACAACAACCTTCTTAACAAGGATCCTATTTCACCGACACACATTCCCACACTCCCCACTCAACAACCACAACCTCTACCCTCATAGCTTCTACATCCATGCCCAAGATTTGAAATTAACATGGTTTGCATCAAAGAACTTGCCACGCCACCACCCAAATGTTGTTGCGCCCAGCTGACCTCACAGGGTTTTTCTCCTTTGGTAGGTTTTTTTCCTATCGTGTCATTATACCACTCACCATACACCTTCTCCATTTTCCAACTTCTCTCAAATAAACATGATACATGTCACTACACGTGCGTAGAAGGGCAAAGGAAAGGCAACTGACCCACCAACCAGTCCTATACCCAACATACCATCTTCACCCATACCTAAAATAACTATCAGTGGCCCCACATACCCCATTTCTAATGGCATCACACATCACACCATGATCAAAAAATTACACCACTCTCCACTCAAAATGTCTTTATATGACCTCATCTAAACCTCAGAATCCCATCGTCAAGCCCTCATGGAGGTTCTTCAATCTATTGAGGTTTTACCGATGACCGTACACCCGTAGCCTCCAATATCAAACCTCATCATGTAGCCTCTCTCACCAAATTACCACCTTTGTCCTCACCTCACCTTGTTCACCAAGTGGTCTCCCTAGCTTCTCGAGGAGGATATCGTGCCATACCAAAATGATGACTCGGACTCAGCCATCTTCATCTCTATCCACATTGATGACATATGGGTACGCGCGTGATGATTGATGGAGGTGCTAGGATTAACATTATTTCATCCCATACATTTGTTGAAATGCACATACCTGATAATTGCATGCATAAACATCCGGTCATATTGCATTCATTCAATGACACTATAACTTCCACACTAGGCACGATCATCCTACATGTTCATGTGGGCCCCCGCACTATTCCAAAATTGTTTTATGTTTTGGAGGGAGAATTACCATATAACTTGTTGCTTGGTAGACCACGGATCCATGTCATGGGTTATGTTCCTTCCGCTTTACATCATTGTGTAAAGTTTTAACATGAAGGACACACTTATACCATTCCATCGACCCATCACCTTTCAAAACATGCAACATGCTATATCGACCCAATGATGTGCTCATACACTGCTCAAGCCGCTCTACCTCTACAACCAATACCGCTTCACCTACACTCTACCTACTAGTATAGTTGTAGCTTCTACCACACATACCACCTCCATTCCTACCGCTATTATAACCTCCACGGCTAACCAATTAGCTTCCCAATCTATTAACTCCACCTCTGCATCGACCTCCAACACATTATCCATACCACTACCTATATACCAACCACTTATTCCTTGGAAGGTGTTTTTCAACGTCTTAATCTGGGGAGTACTTTCTATATAGTGTCAACACATTACTTAGTCTACACGAGTATAGAAGCCTTCACCAACACCCCGCTTATGACCACCGTATAGGAGAACACCTCCTATATGGTCCTCCTCATCTTCGTACTAGTCTCACCTATGGGGACTTGACACCACCACTTACACACCCTGAACCACCATCACAACCCCACCCATTTTCTCTCGCTAATTTCCAATCACTTACCAATCACCATTTCTACCACACCTTCCTACACCACTATTTGTGGAAAGGTTTTTGTTTTGGATTTTACGAGCAAGGCCGCCATACTATTATTCCATGTACCATCCATGAAACATAATGACCGTAGTGGTATCGGCTTCCCCAAACCTCATACCAAATAGGCCCGCATTGAATGCATTGAAGACCCTAGCCTCCATCCACCTTCATCTTTATCACTATCTTAACCCACTCCACCTTCGTCACCACCCTCACATTGGCCAGTCAATGGATCTCGAATCTATCACACCTAACTTTTTTTTTCATAAACACCATTTCCTTGGGGCCTTTAACTTATCAATGCGAAGGAAAGCCCCTTCCACTCTTCCACTCCTGTATCCTGAGATGATCAATGACAACCCACCTATAATTAATGTTGTTCAATGTCAGGATGATGAATCCATACTCACCTACCTTGATGTAGAAGACTCATATATTCATCGGTCGTTACCATCTGAGATGAAAACCATGTTGAATGAATCAACTATCAAGATAAGCATTCATACTCAGGATGACCCGCACATCCTAAAGATCGGACAATCTTTAGATGCTGCTAAACAGGAAGCCATCACTTCTTTTCTCTGAGATCATAACCATGCTTTCGCTTGGTCTTATGTAGACATGCCCAGTATTGACCCCACCATAGTGGTCCACAATATCATAATTGTTTCCGATGCCAAACCTATCAAAAAAGTTGAGGAAAATGCACCCTCACATTCTTGTTTCGTCCAAAGAATAACTTCAACGCCTTCTTTTTCCGTTTCCTTCATCTTACCCATTGATTATCCTTATTGGATTTCTAAAATTGTCCTCTTACTAAACCACCAGGGGACTCCACATTTACATGGACTTCGTGACCTCAACCTCGCCTTTGCCCGAAAGATGACTTTCCCTTGCTCGGTATTGATCAACTAGTTGACCTCACCACCGGTCACGAAATGCTCTCACTCATGGATGGATTCTCAGGTTATAACAAAAAATTTCTTTCCCCGGAAGATCAACACAAGACCGCATTTATTACCCCTTGGGAAACCTTTTTTCTATCGAGTCATGCCTTTTGGCCTTACTAAACGCTAGTGCTACATATCGGTGTGTTATGACTTACATCTTCCATGATATCATGCATTGCATATTGGAATATTACGTGGATGATCTCTTGGTCAAATCTAAATGTCGCACCGAGCACCTCGCCGTCCTCAAAACCATCTTTGACTGCCTCATTAAATATTGCATCCACCTTCAACCTAAAAAGTGTGTCTTTACAGTTCTCCCAAGAAAGCTCCTGGGATTTATTGTCTCCCTCCACGGTATAGAAGTTGACCCTACTAAATTCAAGGCCATTCTGAAATTCCTCTACCCACTAACCTTACACAACTCTCAGTAGCATCAAGGTAAATTGCAGTCCATTTGCCATTTCATCTCACAATTATCTGATCGGTGTCAACCATTTCATCATCTGCTTAGGAAGGATGTCTCCTTTAAATGGGACAATGACTATCACAAATCTTTGGAGGCCCTAAAACAATACCTTCTCTAACCACCCATACTCATTCCACCTAAATACGATCAAATTTTTTACCTATACATATCAGCTACCGATCATTCCTTGGGAGCCATGGTTGCTCATCATGATGAACAACATAGGGAGAAGCGATTTATTATGTAAGCCATACTCTTTTGTACTATGAAACCCAATACAACCATCAAGAAAACATTTTCTTAGCCTTATTTTTCATTCCACCAATCTCTCGCCATTACCTACTCAACCAAAAACCTATGTCATGACCAACATTGATCCCTTACACTTCATATCGCCAAACCTTATCAAAATCGGTGCATTGTCAGCAATGGCTTATGCTTTTAGCTGGTGTTGACCTTGAATTCATTCACAAAAAGTCCATCAAGGGCCAACCTATAGCCGACCAACTTCTGCCGACGCACCTATTTCTAGGGATCAACCCTCTATTTTTGACTTTCCCGATGAGTCAATTGCTACTCTTTCCTGACAAACCCCTTACCAAATGACATCTTTTTTTCGATGGTTCCAAGTGTCAACGTGGGGGTGGGGCCTATGTTATCCTCATTCCTCTAGATGGGGAATGCATGCCTTTGTCTTTCAAACTAGACGTTGAATGCACTAACAATATTGCTTTGTACTGAAGCGCTCGTCTTTAGGTCTCCCAAGCCGCATATGCCCTAGATGTCAAATCAATCAATATCTTTGGTGATTCACAATTGATAGTGAACCAATTCAATGGTATGTACCAATGTCATAAAGAGATACTTCAAAAGTATAAACATCATGTAGACATACTTTTGACCACATATGATCATTACACCCTTCAAACAATCCCACATTCAATGAACAAATTTGCATATACCATGACCTCGCTTGGCTTCCCAAATACCCACTTCCCCTACCGATTCCAAAATATTTGTCAGCATATAATACCTCCATTCACCTTCTTATTTACGTCACGATGTTTACTCAATTGGAAATGACACCCCTGACCCAAGTGACCTTTGGTACAAACTATACTCGACTACCTTTCCTCTCCATCTTACCTCCTAATCTCACCTGTAATCAATAATGTACCTTCCATAAAAAGAGTCTTCCGTTTCATCATTCAGGGGGGACTCCTCTATAAATGTGGCTTTGATGGTATTCTCTTATGATGCCTCACAAGTTCTTAAATTCCTTATACCATTAAGGAGGTTCATGATGGCATATGTGGAGGTAACTTTAGTGGCCTTCTTGTTAAGAGCATTCTTCATCTAGGCTATTACTAGCTGACCCTTAACCATGATTGTTGCCACTATGTCAAACATTGTGTGAAATTCCAATAACATTCCAACCTTCATCATACACCCGGGCCATGCCTTATAGGTCGGCCATGACCTATGGCCCTTCTCTCAATGGGGTTTGGATCTTGTCGAAGAAATCAATCCTCATTCTTCCCAATGCCATCAATGGATGATAACTGCTACCGAATACTACACAAAATGGGTGGAGGCCATACCACTCATCTCCATGAAAGCCTAGAAGATATGTGAGTTCATTAACCATCACATCATTTATTGCTTTGGTGTTCCTCCTCACCTCATCACTAACAATGGAAAACCATTCAAAAATAAAACATTGTAAAAAAATTGCTATGACGGCTTAGACATTCACTTTTAGTTTCTCATCACCTTATTACCCACCAACCAATGGCAAAGCTGAATCCACTAACAAAACCCTCAACAAAATTCTCATGAAAGTGGTTGACGATATTGGAAAGGATTGCATACCCACATTCCTTTGGCTCCTATGGGCATACTTTGCACTAGTATTTTCACCTCCACCATGGCCACACCCTTTTCGCTGGTCTATGGTACAGAGGTTGTTCTACCTCTCAAGTCTAGATCCCCTCACTCTACATTTCTCTCCAAGACATGCTTACTAATGATGACTTTTGTCGTGACAACTTAACACAACTAGAGTTATTAAACTAACATCATCTTAACACTGGATCACCTTCAAGTTTACTAACAATGTATCAAACATGCTTATGATAAACGTGTTAATGAACAAACCTTCTAATTCAAGTGACCTTGTCTTCAAAGAAAATCAACACATAAGCAAAGCGTAAAAATTAAACGGGAAAATTTGCTCCTAATTTGTTGGGACCATACATCATAACTCATACCTATGGATCAGGTGTCTATCATTTATCCTCATTTGATGGTAAACCGGAACCTAAGCCCCTTAACGCATTTCATCTTCAACCATTCTATTGTTGATTCGTTGTCTTATCTCACCTTTGTCTCTTTACTGTGCTCGTCTCTTGAGCGCTATCCCATCCATACAACTCCCTAATGATTAAACAAGAATCATGTGAGTTCTCATCACTTGTTATCTCCTCTTGAATATGTGTACCATGACATTGCACATAACTTGATTCTCATGGATACTTTTCATCTACCTTTAGATGAGATCCCATGGTCATTCCACCTTGCCTTTTGAACAAGAGTCCTATCCTCCACCTTCATCTTGTCCATGATTTCAAAAACCTCACATGGGACCAAACTCCTTGAATCAAAATTCTAATAAAAAGATGACTCCCTCAAAAGGACATCTTCCTCTCGACAAAATTCCTACTATAAATAGACTGCTCCCTCGAAGGACATCTATGCGTAGCTAAAAAAAAATGAAAGAAACCGAAGCTTCCCGCATTGATCAGCTTCACAAAGACCTCAAGGAGTACCATATTATTTATCCCATATAGAATTCCCACATCGATCGGTCTATCACAACAAAAAAAATTAGTCATGGACTTTCCCATTGTGTCCTTAGACCTCTTGCACCGAAAGCCTGTCTCTCAAAACATATAAAATTAATTACCTTTCACCTACCTTACCATTTCCACTCTCATTTCCTCAAATTACCTCAAGGGACATCTTGAATTTCGTCATTTGGTGATCTCGTGACTACCTTCATCGTAGAACCATCAATCATGCCATGTCGTTCGGGTCTTATGTTCATCACCCGGCTCCAAGGTATGATCTACTAGGTATGATCCTACCCAATCAGTAGCTTTATTGCCCCCTCTTATCTTTTCACCATCTTTGTTTACGTTTTGATTACCTTATACACAGACTTGGTACTTGATGCTTATCTTTGGGGTAGTCCTCCTTTTTTCCATCATCGGCTTCACCTACATCCTTTTACTTATAATCTACCCACACCTATTCAACCTAAACCCTGAACATTCCCACAAACCTACCAACTCATTTTCATATTCATCCCTAGCCCATGGGAGAACTAAATCGGCCTAAGGTCCCTTTTCCACCTGGGACTATGTAGGCAGACTCAGGGCATGGGGCCCTTGGAGGTTATCTCAACCATTTTATACCCTAAACCAATTCATTAACCATGCCTAACTCACCTTTTACGTCACATTTCACTTAATTCCTTTTCTAACAAAATTGGAAGTTAAGCCACATACATAACAAGTTTCTTACTACAACATACATTTATTACACCTACAATCTCTATCATCGGTATGCATAGATTATACAACATTTCACATATGACCCATAGTATCATTCATTGCAAAATAATGAATCATAACTAAACCTACTTTCAACTCAACCATGACTAAAACTTGACTCAACCATGCTTATAACATAACTCATCCATGTCTATAACCTAACTCAACCATGTCTAACTTTCTCGACTCAATCCGTGCCTATAACTTTGACTCATCCATGCCTATAACCCAATCTCAACCATGCCTATAACTTGGCTCAACCATGCCTAAAAACTTAAATCTATCCATACCCAAACTGACCTAACTCCATCATGCCTAACTCAACTAATTTCCATTCATATATAAAAATAACAACTCAAAATATCATCAACATATCAACAAGTCAAATCATAACATGTATCTCATCATATAAATAAATGTGTATTTCTCAGATATACATGGCTATCTCATCATGCCCATCATCTCAAAATCGTTGGCACGTAAGCCATATACAATGACAAATGTCATCGACACGTTAGGCCGGTCTCATATATACAAAAAGAATGAATGAATCCATACAAAAATCTTCAAGACACAGTGCCCGTATATGCTCACAATATACAAAATCCGACTCGCATATCCTAACCAAGTGCACGTAGGCCGACATATATATCAACATAAGTCACTCGTATACATCAAAATTGGGTGGCTGCATATCGAAATCTTGCCGATGTCCTCCATCTCTCAGTATCACCCGCACCTCGCCTCCCCGTATCCCTACTAGGACATCACCTCGCTCAGCTACCATGCACTAGTGGCCTCTCCTGATCGTGCCTCGAGCTCACTTTACCCTCTTATTCTCTCCACACTATGTGTGTGGGTTCTTGTCCTCCTCATTGACATATGTTGTGCCCTATACTCTCCGTAAGAGAGAAGTCTATCTAGGCTACCATGAGCTGGTCCCGATAATATCTCTCCTCACCTAGGGCATCCAGTAACCTAGATATAGGAATGTTCTATGGTGGTCCCATAGGTCTCTAGCCCTGTATCACTGCTATGCGCCAACTCGTGAACCTAGACCAGCTCCCTACGTGTGGTGGTGCCCCTATCCCCGTGCTCGTGTTCAGGCTATGGCCAATCGGTCCTCTAAACTTGCCACACGAGCCAGGGGGTTTTAAATTGACCATCTCTGTCTCCATCTCCTCTATCACCTCCACCCTCTCCCTCGCACTATCCGGCCTCATACTAGCCACCTATACTCGTAGCTCTCGCTACTTTTCCTCCGACGCCTCTAGATGACCTATCTATGTGATCGGTGTCACTACCTACCCCTATAGGCCTTCTCTCTACATTGTATGATAGCTAAGTCATGTTACCCTAGTCTCGATGGTATGGCTCGTGGAATCGGAGCCACCCACCATTCCATATACCTATCTCAGTGCATCCGGCATTGTCATCCACCGATCCACTAGCTGCTCCTGCTCTCCTATAGGCACTATAGGCTATGGTAGAGGTAAGGGCCTCTCGACGTCATCTCTCCGATACTGTGGGAAGGGCGGAGGAATATCTCGTACAAGCCCGAACTTCCATCAGACCCTATCTACCGGGATCATCTCATCCTCCCCAACACGGGGACCCTATATGCACCTCTCTAGCTAGAGCTCAACTATCTCCTCGTGCATGTGCCTATATGAGGGGAATCCACATATGGCTTCCAAATAATGTACTGACAACCCTCCAATAATTACCGAAAATGGACCACATCGTATGTCGGCCTATCCGACCTCTACTCTCCTGCAACCGCACCCATCTCCTGTATCCCAACCACACAAATCTCTTGGGAATGCATCTACTCGTGGAATCCACATAGGTTGAACACATACTATGTGCTCGTAAGCCCAAAGCAAAGGTGCAAGATAAATGTACAACACAGAGTGAACTGCTGTGTAACCACCCGTACACCCACATCTCTCTCGTATATCTACACTAAGAATGCCGGTGCCATGTCTCATGGACCATCATATCATGGATCACCCCCATCAGTGATCGGGAAAGCATCCACCCTCTGCATCAGGTAGTGTATAGCAACAAACTACCTCCATCAATAAAACCACTAGCCTCGTCTCATCTGAATGGGCTAGGTACATCTCGCCATAGCTCAAATTAGTGCTATGGAATCTCGCCTCCACCCCCTCACCAAAAAATATCCCAATCAACTCCTTTGAGGCCTCGAGGAGATAGAGTAAACATGGGCCCCTAATAAGGGTAACACAAAATTTGGAACACATCTTCTAGGGTGATAGTCATCTCACCCCGTCGGAAGGTGGAACGGTTGTCATGAAGTCCCATCTATCGATGAGCACAACCATCAAAAATCGGGCTTCCAAACAACATTTAGGTAATACCGAATACCACTTTGGCCCACTACCTCCTCGTGCTACAGCTCCAAAGGGGTCGCTTAAGCCATGTAATGTCACCAAGAATCGCACCCGACAACCCCTCGTCTCACATATGTAATCGTGATCTCACCCGCATCCAATCCAAACATAACATTAATCTACATTTACCATGATCATATTCACCAATTATAATTACCCTCCACCTTATTTTTACCCTACCCATCTCAACCACCTATCCTACATCATTTTTTCCCCTTGTGCCTAAATCCCGACGTGCTGCCGAGTTCATCCTAACCAACTCGGTCACCCTTTATCCGGCATCGGTCACCTATTGGTGACCGATACTAGTTCCTTTTTATCGACCACGCTTACCACATAACTAGCATTAGTCACCTATTTGGTGCCCGATCCTGAGCCTACTAACCGACATCTTGGCAAACTTGGACTAACGCTTGCCACATGCCGCGGAAAAATCCGTGACTTCCCAAACCCCACTTTTTATATAAACCTCCCACCGCCCCCTTTTCCCCACCTATAATGACCTAAACTCCCCTTGGACACTTACTCACCCCACCTATACGATTTTCTACCCCTCCCTACCCTCTTTTGACCTATTATTCCCCCATACCCACTTTTAACTTTTTCTCACCCACAAAATACAAAACCCTACACATAAAAACGAACCACAACCTATAATCTATTTACTCTACAATATAGAGTTGAGGCGCTCATTATCGCACCATGGCCATCTTGGTGACATGTCTACTCGATGTGTCGTGGTCCGCCCAATCCTCTCCAGCCTCTCATCGCCATCCCCGACGCCTACTCCGCAACCTCCGACCAATCACCTCTCTTGCCCTAATCCCATGGACCCGCTACTCACCAACCCAATCCTCAAGCAAATCACACCGCCACCACCGCCCTATTCCGTCTCCCGACACTTTTCTCACTTTTTTTCTGTTTTTCTATCATTTTCTCCCTTCGACCAATAAAAAATTAATAACAAAAACACGTGGATTTTTTATTTTTATACAAAACTCCAACTAACTAATGTCGGTTCCCATAGTTTGGCATCGGGTCGCCTACCTCATCGTCAGCCGCTTTTTCTCATCGACGTTAGTTATCCATGACTCGCTATCGGTCAACCTAACCTACACACATTACCTCTACTTTTCCATTTTACCTCACCTTTACCTTGCTCCCTTTACCCCATCCCACCTTTACCCAACCCCTTACCTTACCTTTCCCGACTCATCATTTACTACCTCCATTTTTCCCGCTTGGGACTCACTATTTTACCCCACCTTGGCCTTACCCATGCTGTGACCTAGATATTTGGACCTAGACCATTGCTAGTGACCTTTGACCTCATGTGTTTGCTATACCCTTGTGCACTCACCGTTACTATATTGATTGACCAAATGACATTACCTAGCCTACTCGCCATGACCGTTTATCCTCGACTCTTTTTGTAGGTAATGAACATACCTAAACGCTCCCCAGCACCTAACCTACATTATGTTTCCTCGACCATATCCTATACCTTGATACTGGATTCACTTCAACCTTGTTCGATAAACCTATTAACCTTAGACGATGTAGAGTTTTCTCGCTTCTTGACAACCCGATGGTGTGTCTGAAGTTTATACATGTGCGTGAGTTTTAATGTTGCTTACCAGGACCACTGGACCATTACCTAGATTTCCTAGAGTAGATCTTTCACCCTTTTCCTTTATCCCACTTGCCTTTTCCTCACATTTGCCTCTTATCAAACTATTTACCGCCTCACCTTCTGCTGCTCTCGCCAGCTTCCCCGGCTCAAGGGGATCACCTTCACCACACATGGGGTAACCACATCTTATTTTTGTTAGCGTCCATCAGCAATACAAGCTAAACAATAAAAAGACGCAAAATCTAGACAATAAAATTAGGTCACACTCCCCTTTTGTCCCTTGACAAATAAGCACCCTTTATTACATTTACCTAACCATAACCCCTGCTTCACCCCAATAATATTAATTTAACTAATCTAATTAAATTCATTCATTATCCTCATACTATATTTATTTTTTAAGTATCTTTTTTAAATAATATCCACACATACAGTTCACTTAGACACCTCACCAAGCTAACTCAACCTAATACCTATTCTTAGCAAGTTCCCATAACTAACTAAGACTTACCCAAACCCTAAAATAAATCCTACATTCCTCTAACCATTATTCCCGCATGCTCACGAAGCTCCCCATCCTAATCAGGGATAAGGACACTAGATCCAAGAAAATCTACACTATCTCCCTATTTTAGTAAAACCTAGAAATCCCACCTTGACCGACATCAAAGCTACTTCCTAACCATCGCGGTTAAAGCTGGACTCACCGTCTGCTACCCTTTTAACCCCAAAACAACCTTATTCTCAAGGTTGGAGGTCAGGAAGCAAGATGGAAAACTTTGGGAGAAAGTTGGTGAACAAGAACACATCTCTGAGAGATAACACATCTTCATAGTGCAATTCCATTGAAAACTCATATCCAAGGAGGGAGATTGAGCATCTTCTCCTGCCTGACATGCCATCCCAGCCCTCCATGATCTCGATCTATCCAAGCAAAGGGAAATGTACATGCATCTCATGCAAAATCTTTTCTTTAGTTCGTGATCACTTACAACCTTCAAACTCATCATCAACACCTCCATCCTCACACACAAACACTTAGGAATGAAACTTCAAGTAAGTACAACATCATACTTTCTGGTTATTTCATTTCAATCATCATTTTATCATCCATTGTTTATCTTTCTCCCTATTGACTTATCCATATTTTCACCTCTCCTATAGCTATTAAAACCTCACAAAATCATACTCCAGCTCACTCCAATACCTTGTCCCACCTTAACCAAAGTCCTTTGTACAATCACAAAGGAGACCCTCTAACCTATTCTTCGTGATATTTCCATATCCGATGCGTAATTGGCATCGATTACATCGTGAATCGCCATCGGTACACCTTGACCGACACCGAATTTTGTTTTCCCACACAGCCCTTAACAAAGACCTACCCACCTAATTTTATCTCACCTCTTTTCACCCGTGATCTACCCGAGACCTTCTCGCCAAACTTCTTGCAAAACCCGTGAACCAATCAATTGACCTTTGGATTCTATTCTACACTCAACTTTATTAGATTAGGATCTACTTCTTATTGTGTTTCTAAGTGAGATA